>UZAN01040244.1:62219-72532 GCA_900618425.1 Echinostoma caproni
TTAGACGTAAAAGTATGTTCTATTCAGCAAAAATAAGACACTATTGAGAAATCGTGCCTCTAAAACCGTTTGAAGCGATCTACACAGACGCAGTTTAATCTCCTTTCTTGCAAATTGTGAAATGCTAATGCGACTTGGTTTGGATTTTAATTGCATTCTAAAAAGTGCACAATTATTTTTGACCAACACGTGAAGAATTCGGCGGGTGAGTTTGTATGCTCGTGCGTGAACTAAAACCGTTGTTATTCAAATACCTGGTCTAGTGATCATCATGGTGGTTATCTATAGCGGTTTTCGATGACTTCTAAAGTGGCATTTTCAATAGGAGAAAATACCCATGTTATTCGAAATGAAAATTTTGTTTGTCCTAAACATTTTTGATTTCATTTATTAATTATCAATATTAGTATATCGAGGATAGTTTTCTGTAGGCGATCCAGCCTCTCTCAATCACGGGGACAGGAGACAATTTTCCCAGGCGGATGGAAAAACAGGATTGGTTCACTTTGATTCGGTAACATGCTACATTGTTTGTTTGTTTTTGTTAGTCAGACACTACAATCTGAAATGGGTTGCACTACATACATTGATGATGAAAACGACTGATGAAAACCCACTGAATGGTATGCACAAACGGATCGTTGAACTGCCGTTAATCTGGAATAATAAACCGAAGATTGTTTTACATAGAGTTGCAACAAATGTTTAAAACATCTGAGGTGAAGAAACGGGACGTTAGAACTGAATCCTTATCTGACAGATGAATGCACTACCCCCAACGATGTTTAGAGAAACTGATCGGTCAGCTGTGACCTCCTCCTACTCAAATTTTCGCCTTGCACACATGGCATTCAACTGGGAATGACTTATTTGCAGTCAAATCCAATCCTGCCTCGTTCAATTAGGCTGTCATTTTCATCATCAGTGTAAATAGCACAACTCATTTCAGGTTGTAGCTTCTGACTAAAAAAAGATAAAACAATGTAGCTTGCCACGCAATCAAGATGAACCAATCCTATTTTTCCGTCTGACTGGGACAATTATATCTCCTATCTCCGTGATTGAGAGAGGTTGAATGGATATGCGATGATAAACGATCCTGGTGTGCAAGAAACTAAGAATCCATCCATTAGGATGAATAAAGCGACTTTTGACTTGACTTTACCAAAAGTGAATGTTTAGTTATTCAAGTGGACTGTTGAAAACAAGATAGCAATGCTGGGTGTGCTCGTGTATGGAAGTACATACAACGTAATATGGTAGTTCACTGTCTGGTGTGAGTCCACTGTAACCACGTTCGCAATTTTCACAAGTGATTTCCAAACATGAAATTGCGATTTTAACCAGTGAATAATGATTGCTCCTATGTACATCGACCGGGCGAATGGAGCCAAGCAAAGGTTTTGTAATTCTCTTTGATGGTAGTCTCCTCCCTGCCGTAAACAACACGAGATGTTTCGAGATATGTTCATACATTCTGGTTGAAAGTTGATGTGCTGTTCGTTCGATGAGCCGTTGATAGTGGATAAATTGAAATTACTGCATGATAATGGAGATGAGGCTCATTACTCATTGATCCAAATTAGTGAGGGTGAAATAACAATATGTCCGTATAATAGCGCTAGTCTAGAGGCGCGATAGGTTCCTTCCGAATCACGGGTTAGCTGACGCTCTATGCTGGTTATCACTTCATCGTCTTTTAAGGGCAGGTCGATATAGACAATGTTTTTATTTGAGACAGAAGATAGGTTTAGGGTTGGCCGGATTGCTGCACTGGTGAATGAATTCAGAGGGACAGTCATTGTCCAGGAAAGCATGGGACAATCTGTCCAGATAATCTGACAACGTTTGAAGGGTAGATCTTGGCTTACCGTGTGAAGTATATTCCGCCGAAAACCAATTTTGTATTTGACAGATCAGAAACTTTGTAAGTGCATGTACTGCTCTGGTGAATTAGAAGTGTGGTGCGTAGGAGGTTGTAAATAAAGTATCTTCCACAGACAATGTGCGTCGTTTTTGCGACGTTTGTTGCTCCAGTTTGTTTTTACGGAACTTGCTGATGCTGCAGACAGTAGTGCACACCAACCCAACACAGTGGGCTATATTTAGACTGTCCGTGTGCTTCTAACCCATCATCAGAGAAATTCGCGCTGCATGTTACCGTCCTCACACTGGAAATGGCAGTAGTCATTGACCCTTTAGAGCTTTTCAGAGAAAGTTCTCCAGATAGTTTCTAATACAGATCCTTCCATTTATCTATACCGCACGGAAGGTATGACGTTTTGTGGTATCACCATTTTTACCAGGCCGGTGTCTGTGGGTGTCAATGACCCCGCATCTTCTATCCATTCACTCCTTGAAAGGTCCACGTCAGTCACTAATGGCGACGAGTGCTTCTGGTTCCACAGAGTGTCGCTTATTCTACGTTTATAATCATTATTTTGTCCAAAATTGCTTGATCAACTGTGACACAGGAATCTTTGTTATTACCCCTCAACCGTACAAAAATAATCCGCATCCCTGCTCTTCCGTTCTTCAGGTGATGAACGTCTGAACCATTCGAACGTATTGACGGCAGTCTCTCAATCTGAAATTTGACGTCCATTTCCTTGGGTGTTCGCAGATGCAGACATGAGATACCCCATACCTGGTGTTGACTTTCTCCCGGTTTCTGGTACCCGATCTCAAATACCACCGTTGACCCAACACAGTGGTCAACTTGACCACATTCGGCACATTTGCATCAGTTAGCTCCTTGAATATATGACCGGCATCCATGGCTTTCTTTTCCTTTAACCGGAGTTCCGTCATTTACACAACTGCTGAAGTTCAATGCCAAAGTTGCTGAGGGCATTGAGCATTATGTCTCAACTACGGGCCTGATCACGTTCACATGCCGTCGAAGACGTCTCGTCGAAGCAACTGTTGAGGCTTAAGCAACTTTGGAGAACACGTTTTAACTTGAGTTCGTTCGCCTATTAGGCAGTCCCCAGATCTTCCCGCTTTTCATGTAACCCAATACCAATCATGTTTAACGTCCTTGAATTAATTGTCGTATTCTCAAAAATGTAAAAATTTCGGACGGTTACTCCAAGCGTGCTCGACTTTTCCAATATTTGGGAAGGTCAGTGGGTGCTTTTCGACCTCAAATCTTGAAGGCTTTACATCAGATACCGGTAGCTCCCGATGATATTTATACCTAAAGTCTCCATGACAGTACATTTTGGTCTCTCTAAAATTCTCTGTATGACATTTAGTAGCCTAAACTTTTTGTTGGCTCCTGACTCGGTTGTTGAGGGGATTGAACGCTGTATTTGTTTATATTGATTTCCTCCTCACCAGCAGTGACCAGATTCAGAACTACGATCATTTGAAGCAGGCGCCTACCTTTCTATGAAGAGTGTGACCAAATTGGGAGAAATGCTTACCTTTGCCTTTCTTCGGTGATCACATCGACAATAACTGGATACAGTCTCCATCGGGCGATGTCATTATCGACCGAGACCACTCTGGTCCACAGTGGTTCAAGCACCTTGGAAAATTCCTAAACATTATGAACTGTCATCATCGCCTTAGAATTGCTACTCAAACTGAATAATTCATTCAAAAAGAGTTCTCGATGTCCTTCCTTACCCCTGACGATTCCTCAGTCATCAACAATATTAAAGGGTCATTATCCAGGGCGGCTACTTTGGCTTAATCCAGGGATACTAATGACATCTGCGCTGTTTTTCCAACTAACGCATCGCAATCGCGAGTTGATACGAATTTGCAGCTTAGGGCACAGAGGCCAGTACGACGGCTGGTTTACTTCTCACAGAAGCTTCGACCAACCCAAACACCACATAGCAATTTTGAATGAAAATTGTTGGGCATTTAGTCGGTGACAGCTGGTGTTTTATCGTCGATACTGATCCCAAACCGCTAACCCACACACTGGAAGTGTAATATGACCTGTTTTCACCCAAAGTGATCAGTGAACCCGATGTTATTTACGGATATTCACTTTGGATATATTATACATAAAGGAATCCAAGTATCTGGTTGCTGACCCTCGATCATGTGAAACCTCAACCACAGTGATAACCCGTTCTGTTTCTTCCGGAGTGAAACTATTAAGTAGCACCGGAAAGACCCACAACTGGCTCTGTCGCAATTCATCTTCTCTAATATTAGGAGCTTTTCCTGTATCTGTTGGCGAAGCCTACGTCATGCGTGTTATGTCTCACAGAAAGCCCCATTGACTCTAGACCTCTGATTTTTTTCACACATTTTTAAGCATCGCTCAATTTCTCATCCTACTGTCCATGACACCGTTAAATAGAAAGCTGATCGTTATATTGGACCCTCCACAAATTTGGTTTCGCATTTGTATTGTTTATCAGCGCGTGAAGGTGCACCGCTACACACACACACAATACAATCATAATCACCACAAAGAACAGCGCTAGTGACACGTGAACATCGCGATATTGCGGATCGACTAACACCCTTTGGATCACACACTTTCAGTGCGGAAGTTTCCAAAACATTGGTTTTCCAATTTTTCTACTCACCATCACTACAAACAGAGGCGATCAGATTCAGCTCAAGCTCTTCCGTGATTTGGTCTTCTCTTGAATACCGTCACATTTGCACAAAAACTGGTTATCGTCCATCACCAATTGAAAATCTACCTCATCTCTCGAACAAGTGGACAGGCATCCGTCTTCTGGTCATGTTGTGCTTGTGAACTGCTTTTAGGCAAGATTAAGGAGTTACATTGCTCAAACTAATCCTTCGTTCCATGTTGCCAGTGCCCAGTGAGTTATTTTCTAATTATCCTGAGCTCTCCCACCTGCATGTTCGACAAATGCACACGCAAATACGCACAGCCTCCAAAAAGATACCCCCACATTCAGATGCATAAGAAAACGTTTCCAAAGATTTATTTAATTGTTCACAGGTATTTCCTTCGAGCTTGCTGTTAAACGGTCCTTGTAACCTTTCCGGTTTTACCTCATTCTAAGTGAATTCCCTTCGCAACAAATAAGTTCTCATTGACCGAGGTGGCAAGGCACGCATTGTCAGTGTGGATAGCTAAACTTTGCTTACTGCACTTCTACGTTTAAATCGTCATCATCATTTCTGGGACCAGTGCCCAATCAACACCAACTGCTCAATAAATGCATCCTGTGGAATTAAATCCTATTTCGTACGTGACTAAAATAGTGACACAGACGGGTTAGTGAGTGAAGATTCACCGATTGAAAGAAAACCGGTCCGAAGAATACATGAAAAACCAAAGCCCAAGGATATGCCTGATCGAAAGTGTCACATCACGAAATAGTGCTTACGGAAATGAACGTCGGGGTGTATCAGCTTCCGAAGATCGATTGCATCTTCTACCCTTTATTTCTAACCATTAATTTCCAGTTTCTCGCCCCACGAAATACGCTCACCAAAACTAATTGTACGGGACATGCACTACTTTATTGTATTCATTAATTTCTTTCAAAGATAATATCATAAGGCAAGCCTGATTGACTGATATCTATTTATATTAACATGGAATTTTCTTTTTAGCGACCAAAATTTGCCATTGCGGAACTGATGATATTGCGCAACTTCGAGTGACTTAGTTGCTTTCTCAGGATCGCTAAATCCTACGGAGATAAAATCAGCACGGACAGGAAACACGATTCACAGGTTAGAAATATCTGAGAATAACCAATTAAATAGTTTGGGCGCAGCGCGTGTGAGTTATCAGTCAAGAAAGCTGAAAGTTACAAAATCAAAAGCTATCGGAAACCCGGGATTATTGAGTTTTCAACGGTGTTAGTAGAAATAAGATAGGTGATAAACTGTATAATACGTTTGCCATCCTGCACACGTCAACAGTCACACATGCCTAATCGTCTAAATGTCACATGCTGTTGTCGCTTATTGCCATCTTTTAGTGAAGAACACATCGCGTTCTTTCCGGTTATTCCCTTTCCGGTGCGATGAGCATTGCTCTTCTCGCGTACACTTCTGTCAAGTTCCCCGGCGATCGATTCGAAATGGCTACGTGTTACACTAGCTCCGGACAACAGGAACGAATTGGAATCCTCAAATATATGAGGTTTTTCCACCCTAATCATCTCATTTCGCGTACCCTACCCAATAGTACATCAGTGGCTTCGACAGGACTACCACAATCTTATTCTGTCAACGAATGCATATCTGAATCGTATATCATCGACCGACGGCTTTAAAACAGTTTTCCATGCGTATCAACAGATCTGACAGCATGTCAGCGGAGTTAAAGATAAATCTTCCATCCGAGGTCAAGACATCCGACGCGCAGTTTGCCACAACATGCACCTAAACAAAGATTTCATGTACGAATTTACGTGTTCTGAAATATTATGTCTCAGGCGATAACAAGACGCATTTTCGTATGTACTAATTTGTGCTGCCTTTGCAGTATTGTAGTTGATGCATTCACTTCTGTTTACTGCATATCACCTAACTTTCCAAGTGATCCTGCAACTAGTGTGTGGATGACCAACATTCACGTGGAATAACGTCGAATGAAAAACTTCAAATTTCGGAGGCTGGAAATCATCCATAACTTTCCAGGTAGACACTCGTATATTATCAGTCCTGGCCTCTGGTCCTGTTATTTCCTGTACAGGGTGCGCCATTTCGTATTCCTATGGGTATTCTGTGTCTTGTGATTTTCTGCCTGCGCTTCAGACAACTGACCCTTCATCTCCCGCTCCTTCCTCCAAGTGGCACTAAACTTCACTATTTCCACTTCTTTAAGAACCGTAGCAATTTATATTTTTCGGTAAGCTTCTGATTCGACAGCCTCTATCTCTTATTTCTTGAACAACTACTATTTCCTTAGCTGAGCCATTATTAATTTAGCATAAGCCCCTTTAGACTTAGATATAAGACCAACTACTACATGAGTCGTGATGAACAAGCGCTTCAATGGGGAGTTGCCTGTTCCGACTGACTTTATCGTCTCCGAACTTTTGGCTCTTAATCACCGGCATTTTCATGCAATCCAGGTTCGCCTCAATTCAGCAGGTTACTCGACCGGAAATGGTTCTGCGAATATCTGTTGAATATACACTAAAACACTTCCGCGGAGTGGTATGCGTACACTGCTCTCGAATATTGTGAAGTGCGGTACTCTCTATGAAGGAATGAACCGAAATATCAAACTCACCGATTAGAGTAGTGTCCCGGATCTACGACCAGTGGTAGAGTCATACTCAAATACCAAACCCCAAATCCAAGGCAGGAGAACCCAAGGTCGAATAACTATGTTCAATTATTGTGTTATGAGATGCTACTCACTTGTTAGGAAGAATAACTGCTAACTACTCTATACATTATCCTGTGTAGCGGAAAGAATTGCGATGACACGTTTCCGATTAGGGTTTTGTGTCATGCATGCCAAATTACTGACCTCCCATCTGTATTCTTTCATAAACGAATATACTCGACCAGCATCGCCTTCTGGATTAATAATAATAGGTTTACCAACAGTACGATGATAAACCATCAATACAACATATCTTAAATTAGTTGCAATCCGGTCGCGAATCACAATCAGTCGGACAAGATAAAGGCCATTTGTGAGGAACCTCCTCCCGCGCAGTTGGAGGGAGAAATGCAATAAGCACACAGTGGGAAAAGAAAACGTACAGTAAACCAGTCAGGGACAAGGGATAGCGGGTAGCTGCATAGACCCATGCGGAGACCATGCAAATAGACTATCCCTTGAGTCATACGGCAGTACGAGTTGAAGAGCAAGTAAGCTTATCAAGTGGTCAAGGTGAAGGTTGGCTGACCTGGTTCAAGGGGGAAAGATGCACGAGAAAGGTGAAACTTTGAGCAAGTAATGGGGTCAAGCGAACGAAGTGGGTGGAATCGTGTGAGTGCCCATGTCAACAACGGTGGAGTCATGGAGCAGCGGAGTGATTGATAAATGAGTGGACTAGGTGAAAGGGATGTGTGAAGCCGGCGAGCATTTCAGATCTTAATGCATGAATCTTATCGATTAGCCAATCCCTAATGCCCAAACTGGCCTTTCCGGTTCCTCACGAATGACCCAATTTCTTTGTTTGTCTGCCGATCTCGCGTGTGTTACCCTTTTCTGATGAACTCTATTTATGATCCAGATATGGTGTGATACACTTATTTTTTTACTTGCACCTTATTATCGTACCGGTTTACCTGATCTTATTCTTTATCAGAACTATGAAAAGAAGATAAATCTTGTTGGATGTCCAAATTGCGTTTAATTTTCTTTATCACTGATCTTATCCTGATTAGTCCTCGAACTTATTCATGTATTACACTAACTCGCCAGCACGTCTTGTCTGATGCTATTTCACTATTCACGCGTTCATTTGATGGATTTCCGCGTTTGACTCTTCATTGGTATTGTTCCTTTCTCTGGTTTGGGGCAGATCGCATGGGAAACCCCAGGATTCGATATGTGTTTTTCCTAGAAATCTTGTAATCATTTAGATTTGCATCACCATATTGTTGTTTTCCATTGTTTGTAGTCAAACAAACATCGAGAACAGTAAGACTTGAGTTCTGAGGTTGCGTGTATCACAATATCAGCATAGATGATCGTACGGATTTACTTGGACGGCTACAGGTTGGGGACTACTGAGTATGGCACGGAGTGGATTTCTCCTGATTTCTCCTGATCTAAAAACGAAAAGTTTTTAAATTCCCGTATAATAGTGATTTGGAATAAACTGCAGCATCAAAACAAGCAAGCGCTACAACAGCGGGTACAGAATACTATATCATAAAAAAGTAATGAGGTGAATCAAGTAAAATTCCTGTTATAAGTAAACCCAAACTCACTCAAATATATATCCGATTCTGCACTCTACGTGAAAAAATTATTTGGCTAAGATTGTATATTCCAGTTGTTGCACAGAAATTCACATAAACCGGCGTATCACTGACGAATATGTTCACTTGATACATTTGAGATGTGGCTTCCGATAGATAGATCTTTGATATGACCAAATGGAACTTTTCTCTTAACATGTACAGTGTGTGGCCCAAACAATAGAACGACGTTCGACTAATGGCATTCAACAAATGCTAACTCTATGGTAATTCGGATTAGAAAATTGGAGCCATGCGAGCAACTTAACCGGATTTGAAGGCTCTTGTTCTCATGATCATATTAACGATCATCCCTGCAAAGATTTCTCCGAATTTTTAACCTTCACAATTGTTGATATTTGTTTATACGTTCATACCTGATTTGTTCATGCTCGAATAGCACTTTTCTCACTGCATACAGCTCACACATTTTTCCTCTTTAATTTCCCCTATTCATTTCCCATGACCTCGTGGTTTGTTCTCAGCTAAGTCGAACGGAACCAAAGGCACACATAGGCACGAGCGCGCACACGTACATTCAGTCAACACCAGCATATACCCGTAAGGAATCTACGGAACAATCGAGTTCTATGTAAAAGTTCCTGAAGCGGTGTTGAAAAGAATTTTCCTCTCGTTTTCACCTTTCGTTACCATGCATTGATGGGAATACTTTTGAACAGAGGAGATTATTAAACCATCTTTTGTCAAAGAACGCATGGGAAAGTGGTAACTTTTGTCGGGTAGCGATTATGGTGGCAGTAATACCACGAAGCCTCGAATCCGGTTTATTGATGCATATACCGTATGGATAGCACCGATTACGCTTCATATGTTATGCTCACATCACCGTGTATGAGATGAGCGTAAAGTAACAATACATTTAGATCTTTTACAGGTAGAAACGTTTCCATTTTGTTCAAACTGCCTCAGCAACCCGCGCTAACCATATGGCATTCCATGCGCTATACGCAATCTGGTTAGCAATATGCGTGACCACTGTTTGACCAGTAAAGCTGAACTTTTGGTCCTCAAAAAGGACTAAGTCTGGGAGGTAGTAGTGTAATGATTGTAGCATTAGTAATAGTAGTAGTAGTAGTAGTAGTACGCACGGAATTTGGAACACGAACCATGCAATAGGAACAACAGGACACGAATCAAGGATCAGCAATCACGGACCGGATTACGGAAACACTAGACCTCAATGGCGCGAGCTCGCAATGTCCCAAGTAACTGAAACGCATGGAAAAGGTCACAAGGAAGGTAGTTCATAGTTCGTTTATTGAAACAAATGAAGGCGATTAAATAATATGTACAAAAAAAGATCATTGGTTATCTAGGCTTCCACCAATCGTATTGCACTTCTGCTTGCATAATTATGCTTCTGTTTGCACTGTGTCGGATTGGCTGGCACAACCTGCCTA
>UZAN01040244.1:74733-85462 GCA_900618425.1 Echinostoma caproni
AGAACCGTCAGAATTCACCCACGGAGGAAGACGGTTCGCCAAGTTATCAAATCATTATGTAGAGGAGAATCCGACTGTGACGCTGTCGTTTCTACGGCTGAAACTCAAGTTCATTCATATCTATGATGCACACTCGATCAACGATCACGAACATAACGTTCCTGGGTTGAACGGGTGTGTGGGGGAGGCGGGGGGAGAACGCCCACCTCGACCCACCCACCACCGTACTGAAAAATTCAACCTTGCTCGGTAACTCGCAAACAATGTACTTTTGTTTGTTTACCGGGAAATTAGTTCATTCGAACTGGAGGGGGTTTAGACAGACCCGGTCCAATCGGTCACATTTGACGGCCAAAACACCAATCATCTTGTCGGGGTTTCTAATGGAGTGCGATTGGTTGGATTCACTTGAAGTTACCGTGTTTTCACTTGAAGTTACAACGGATTCACTTGAAGTTGAATAGGTATAGATGCCTGTTTACGGAATTGACGGACAAGAATCTAGTGAAGACACCGGCGCAGCCATTTTGATTTGGTTGTGAGTCGTACGCATGTCTCATTGGACCTTTTGGTTCATGGTTGCTTTTTTGAATTTTCTCTGTCTTGCAGGTCTTTTGGAAGACCCATCTACAGAAAATCTGCTATGAGAATTGTGTCCTATCTGTGCATTGGGAGTGGCAGTGAGAGACCAGGGATACTGTTGCCTTTTGTTAAGATGCTAATTGTATAAGAACCCGGACTGCGTTACCGGAATCAATCTGCCAGTGTATTTCTAATGGATTCATAACTGATGTCGGTCCTGCACACTATAATATTTACAGGAGGTACCATTTTAAGAACCAAAATAATGTTTATGGAGGAGTCTGTGAAAGGGCTGCCCGACGATGATCTACACACCGCAGACTGGAGGTAAGGTGAAGGATCGTCTATGAGCCGGATGGCTTTTCGTTCAACACCATTGAGAACGGAAAGCGTAACAGACATCGATTACCCATCGGGTACGAGATATCCCGATTCGAACAAGAAACATACACGCACTACCCAGAGTGAAGCCAAACGAAAATGACCACTCGGGCGGTGGTGGCCCAGCGGTTAGGTAACCAACTAGTGACCCTGGTGTCCGGGGTTCAAACCGCTCCACCGAGGCCCGTCTTCCCTATATCTGCATTTTCCAAGGCAGCCTTTGTATGACCGAAAGTTGATTGTACGTATATTTGTATATTCAATAAATAGAAAAAGGAAGTAAAAAGACATTTAATTTTTCTCATTTCACAAATGAGGTCCTATCAATAAGCAAACAAATCAAATATCGGTGCAAACAGAACCTACCTTCACAGCACATCAACATTGGCAGTATGAAACACCTGCGCAGTTTAGAGTTTGGGCCGATGCAGCAAGGTTGGCATGGATTCGGATCTTTCAAGCGAGAAACCAAATCGCGTAAGCGTCGGACGAGGTATGAGCAAGCAACGAGGGAGCAACAATGGAAGAGCACTGAGTGGAATGCTGGCCAGTGGAATGAATTACTTCTCATCGCTATAGATCCAAATGTAAGAATCACTGACACAGACTGAAAGATGAGAAGAAGTTCTTAACTGATTCAGCCCCATTTGAATGCATCATAGTTGAACACAAGAGGAGGAAATAATAGAGAGTAATTTCAAGGTCAAAGGCATGGAGCAGAAGCACAGTTTGTCTGCAAACGGACAGACATTTCAACAAGGTGATGATGAGACGAGGATGAACAAACTGTTCGATATGATCAATCGGAACAACGTAAGAACAAAAGCGCATTTAGCGATATTGCCCGTAAAAGTTCATGGAATACAAACGAGGTGAACACTGGGTGCGCAGTTAGTTTAGTGAAGCAGACACCGGGGTGATGGGAATCAGTGTGACATAAACGGTCTAAGACCGAATGGATTGAGGTTAAAAAAAGGTAAAACAATAGGGAATTCTAACAGGGATCTTCATATGGACATCCCGAGGATGTAACAAAGGGAGCAGAGGACGAAGCCCACTCAAAATGCGACTATAGTGTTCTAAAGCAGGACGTATTTTACCTCTCTGTAGTAGAACATAAGATGGTGGTGAAGAACCATCTGGAGTGGAATCAAAAAACAATCCTTATGGATAGAAGCGGACAACTTCACTGGGTGCTGACGGCAAAAGTAGACCAAACGCTGTATTCATTCAATCATCATTAAACATTCAACCCTGATGATGCTGATTTTATTGATTAAGGATCCCTTGAGCAAGAAGTGGTTCTGCTGGTTTTTGATATCAATCAACTTTACGAATTTCGCTGATCCAGGTAACTTGTCTCCACATACCGTCAGACACGGTTTCCATGTCTTAGTCTTTGTTAGACATATCCCTGCCTTCATGTTTGAGATCCAACTGTTGGCGCTCTATAAATTTTATTTTTATATGTAAAACCTTTAGCTCATCCACCATTCCCAAGTGATTTCCACTCAACTCATAAACCCGACCGGGCGGGACNNNCGCAATATTTTGCATTTTCTGTCTGACATCAAAACCTTACGTGACCGTTTTCTTTTGGCTTAAAAAACAAGTGGATTCATTTGGGAAGCCTATTTGATTCTGTATCAAGTAAAATGTGGGTATACATTGGAAAATACGTGAAATGGTTCTTTCTCGTTTGTTCCCTTGCCTTTGCATATATCCTCCAAGTATTTCTTCTCTGAAAACTTGAAACAATTGGCTATATCTGAAATTGACTTATCATTCGTCGGCTGTGATTTTTATACATGAGACTCTCAGCTAATTGCCAGACCGTTTTCCACATACCTATTAAATGACCTGGTAGTTCCGAAAGTCGCCCTTCATTTACCTGTTCATTCAACCGAAATCAGTGGGCTTCAACTAAACTCTTCATTCTGGCTCCTCTAGATGAAGTGACCTTATCGATTTATGTCAATGTATCCCGTACATGTTAATAGTCTTACGGCGGATCCGTCTGACATTCAAATTTTCGCTTTTGATCATCATCTCTTGCTCAATTGCGTCGAATTCCGGAAGTGAAGTGTTTGCTCTACTACGGCTCTGTGTGTAGAAGTGACCCGATGGGGTACTCAAGTCTATTCGCCTATCCCACTGGAACTACGATTATATCTGGAGTTGGCGATGGTGGAATCTTCTGGTTGGACCTGACATATAGAATGTGGTTTTCGCAAAATTCTGACCGTTGTTTTTAAAATCCGAAAACCTCGAAAATATTATTATAATTGATCGTTGGTCTCTCTCTTCAATGATTCTCGTTCGGTCAATTTTATACTATCTCTCTATCATTCCTCTTGGATTACTTCAAAAATACTTAGGCAAGCAGTGCCTCAGTTTAACTACTCCCGGTCTTGTGTGTACCATCTTTTTCATAAAATAGTAACTGGTGAACTAGGCGGTGTTCCCCCGATCGCATGCAAAACTTGTAGCATCAGCTCCTTACATAGTCGGTGTTCTCGTGAATAGCAAAACAAACGAACAATCACCAAATGGCGTGCAAACTTTCCGGTCTAAAATAGTCTGTCACTAATTCACTTTTGAGATTTTGATTCATTTTGTGCAGTTATCTAGTGTTTTACCTAAAACGTACGTTTTTAAGCTTTCAAGATTGCTGCCGATATCATAGTGCCACACGGTGCCACATTCAAATGAAGACCACATCTGTCTTTGAGCAAGACAATTAAGACATCAACACCGATTGTATCTCTTCTCTAGTGCTATTCCTTTGAACCCACTACCTTGAAACAAATTGTTTAGTCAATGTTTAAATGAATTGGAATGGGCCCACACATGGTGCAAAGGTTTATATTCAGTTGAACATTCAAATCACGAAAATTGCCGACTGTGACGTTTGACACGCGTGATCATTTGGAGCAGAAAAAGCCTGTACTAAATGTTTTGTTTGTATTTTGTGTACTCTGGCTACTTTGCGGGGGTGGATCAGCAGTCCATATCGTGTTCTACACCGGCGAAAATTAACCATATTCATGTGCTCGAACTTGGAAAACCGAGCCCTTTTGAAAGCCAGGGTTTGTAGTGCTCTGCCCTATGAAAGGGTAAAATCCAGGTGATCGATTGCTACAATTTTGAGAACATCTTTGACCATATCTTTCTAACGCCAAGTTCCACCGAAGTCCTCGACTAACGTAAAAGGTAGCGCTTAAGTTCAACAAATAACTGGAAAATCAGTGACCAGATTGCAATAAACCATCATAAGCGCGGATCAGTAATAAAAGATAGATTCTGTTACACCACTTGAGTTGAAAGCGATCATGAATTATAGTTCCGATGGTTTCTTTTCGTCCGCAAAATCTACATATTTAGTTATCTTAGTATCGCCTATCTAACCAAACTGTCTGCACTTTCTTTGAAGTAACGTGTTGGATAGCTAAGCAGACAAACCCGAATCAAACATTCGCTCTCGAGCCTGATAATCAACAGCTGATATTTTGTCCAACTTAAATATCTTTGTGATTGGAAACAGGGTGACTGCAAGCGTTTCCAAGGTTCAAGGATCATAAGGTCAAATGAAACACTTTCCCTACCATGGTGAATATCCTTTGAAAGTAAAAAGTCACGTGTACGAGCCATAATGAGAGAACATATGCTTTGCACTTATGAGGCCATTTGTGTAAAATTATAAGCCGTCCGTTTCTGGGAGGGTTTCATGTTGGTTTGCGTACTCTTATGCAGATGTAATGAAATGGGTGGGCTAGCGGTACCAAGAATGCTCTAGAGGTGCACTTGCCTGCACATGAGTGAATTTTCTAAATTGGAACCTTGTGGAGCATGTTCAACAGTCGTCTACTGCACTGTGCAATGTTTCCATCTACCGCTGCAGGTTTGATGAAATCACGTAATTTCAAACAGATGGTCTGAACAAATTTCAGAATAGGTGTTTTCCTTTCGGTGAACCTCGATCCAAAGAGAATGCCAATCCGGTAGCTTGAAGAAACTGAAGGATAATTATAACGGAATTAGCAATCTCAGTGTCATTTCATTTCATCTGGGATTCTTAAAAAATCATCAGACCACTACGTTAAATAACCGAGACCCAAATATTATTTTATGATCATTCTGGAAAGATTTCCTTGAATGATGTGATTGAAGCAAGTGTATCCCGAGATTAATTTCGAAAGACAAGATGGTAATGGTGCTGTAGTTATGTCCAGGACGAGTACGCTGCATCTCAACATGGTGCATGCTGCAGAAAATGCAATGTTTATATTATAGGGCTTTGGCATGGTAACAACCTAAAGGAAAAACCTTAAACTAGACAAAACATGAAAAAGGGGAGGGCTAAAAGAGCTATGTCACCAGGGTAAGGATAGATCAACAAATTTGACACAGGGGGCCTCTACCGATTAATAGCAATCGCTTCAGCAGACCTTACAAATCTTGCTTTTAATGACTTGTAGACCATCTCAAACGCTTTGCTTTGGTCGATCTGGAACTGTTTCATCAGCAGATGTCGAGGAATGGCTGAAGACGGGGTCTTGTAGTTTCGACCATCGTTTCTATGCAGCGAACATTACCTAGGTTGCATCATCTGATTTTGGATCCAATTTGGAATATGCTCCACCACCTCATTGCATAGAGTTTGGTCTGTTCTGCTTACGTACGTCGATCCGCACTCATATTGGAAGTGATAAATCAGATTAGAGTTGGCGTATAGAGGCAGATGTTCTTTTGCTGGGGGTTTGGGTATACTAGTTTTCCGGTAGACAACTAGGGGGATCGGCTTCATAGTGGGTTGGAGCGATTGCTGATCTCAGTCATTTGTTGAGCAGACGGCTTACGTCATCATCTTTGAATTCAAGGTACAATGTGACCATCATCATCATCATCGTCATCATCATCATCATCATCGTCATCATCATCATCATCATTGTACAGTGTAATAGAGTGAAGCAAACTTTACTTATCGCTGCCAAACTCATATTGCATACAAGACAAGTGATGACGTGTAAGAAAGGCAAGGATTGGATTTAGTTTTAGGGAAGGGGAAAGAAAGAGAACCGCTATGGTCAACACACAGTGTAAACAGTTCAACTGTTCCAGAATTCTGGTCTGATGAGAAGTTGCAACATGATCGCCATTGCTGTCGGTTTGCAGCCAACCATGCGGTTACGGAGTCTTCTGGACCACACCCCTCAAGACAAGATACATCGACTCCACCTAATGGCCCTGTGCCTTTCTCCATGCCTTCAACAGCCACCGCAAATAAGGCGCGCTGCGGTAGGTGACCGTCGGACATACGCAAAACGTGTCCTAACCAACGGAGCCTATCGAGCTGGATTCGATACCATAGCGAGTTCTTGTTTGATGTATACCCAAACACCCGACAATTTACTTCTAGATTACTAACCCGCTCACTCCATCCCATTTGGACCAGACTAAGTAAGCATCAATTGTCGAACCCAGCTAAACGACGGATGTCTTCGACCCTCAAGTTCAAGGTATCACAACCGTTAAGCAGAACCGATCATACAGTAGCACAGTATACGCGACTTTTCCATTTCAGTGAAACATTACGTTACCGCCACAGGTGTTTAAGTCCTGCGTACGCTGCTTGAGCCTTAAAAATGAGTTTGGTTGTCTCCTTTGATGCCCTACCGTCGTTGATTACGCATTTACCTAAGTACAAGCAGTCAAATTCAGCTAATTCCTGACCGTCTAGTTTGAGAGTGGAACTCAGCAACACCCAATCTTGCAGCATCACTTTGCACTTTGAAGGTGCAGAGCACATGTCGAATGGAGCGACAGAACCTGCTAATCTGTCAATTGATTTTGTGCATCCTCCGTAGATTCGAACAGGCAAACGATGTCGTCAGCATACTCCAAATCGCACAGCTTTTCTCCAGCTGCCCATTCGATACCGACAATGTAGAGACCACTTAGTGTGTTCTCTAGTATTTCGTCTACGACGAAATTGAACCGGAATGGCAAAAGAGGGTACCCTTGACGAACACTGCTGCTAGTTACGAATGACCTACTCAGCTCACCGTAGACCCTAACACTACCACAAGTAGTGTAGTAGTAGTAGAGTGAACTCAGTACGTTCACACACTTCTGAGGCATTCCTTTGCGAAGGAGCGAACCCATAAGGGATTCGCGGTCAACTGAGTCGAACGCTCCTTTTAGGGAAAGGAACACGACAACCGTTGGTCGACGGTGAGGATGGCGTAGTTGAGGCAGAGTGAAGAATTGATCGACATACCCGCGGCCTGGTCAAAATCCTGCCTGTTGTTCGTGGATATTTATTCCCCTAAACGGTGTCAGACGTGGAAGTATGATGGAGGTTAGTAACTTGTTATTGGTTGGGATCAAACGTATTCCACAGAGATTTGCGCAGTCGTTGCAAGATCTCTTCTTAAAAATGGGAACAATCAATTATTCGCTCCAAGATGAGGGAATACCCTCGTGTGACCAGATGTTACGCATTAGATCAGCAATGAAGTCTACGAGGTCACCGTTCCCCATCTTGAAAATAGTGAGAGGAAGCTCGTCGGGTCCTGCGGCTTTTCCTATCTTCAGGGCTAGGATACAGGATTAAACTTCGGCTACAGTAGGAGGTTCATATGACACTTCTTACGAAGCCACAGTTACACCAGAAGAGATAGTCTGGTTAGCACCCGGCCAGTTGAACTGTTCGTTAAAGNTCAAGCCGTTGTTCCCTTTTATGAATAGCTTGTCCGCTTTTGTCGAAGATTGTTTCACTAACTGTGGTTCGCTCACCTCCAGTTTTGGGTATCAGTTGGAACAGTCTTTGACTGCAACTACTAACTTCATTTCACTAGCTATCATTGCCCACCAGTTCTTACGGTTTTTCTTGAAGCTTGAGTTGACGTTGCAGACGCCATCTACCCCTGCCTTGATTTGGAGCGGACGGGATGTGCCGCGTTTTATCCATCAGTGCTACTGAATGATTAGATAACCAGTTACCAGCAATTTGGGAACTGACGCAATCAGTTCTTTTGCAATTCTTGGTTTGTGATGTTCATTAGGGAACGCTTTGGGGTAAGCGCCTTCTGCTAACAACTCCTGAAGGTTTTGCAGTCTTTGTCCAATTCCGTCTTTCGTGCAGATTCGCTGAGTTCTGTCAAATAAGGTCCAATCAAGACCACGTCTATAATTCAGGGGCTTAAGGTTCTTGAAGTGTAAGTATTGGCCTGTAAAGGTTTCCTTTTGATAACCGGACCGAGCAATTTTTCCATCGTCTCCTCTGCTAGTGCCAATATCAAGGAAATGTAGTCTGTTTTTCGATTCAGATTCAATCGCGAACTGTGTGTTTGAATGTAAGCTATTAAGTTCAGCCGTACCTATCGTAGCTTGTTCTAAGCTTTCTGTTATCATCAAGGTGTCGTCAATGCATCCTTTGTACAGGATAGTACGCTCCAGAGAATTACTTTTTAGTTGTTCCAAATCTGCAATGACCAAGTCTGGTAGGACTGGGCTGATAAAAAAGAATGGACAACGCTCTCAGTGAATATACAATCAATAGTATTGCAAGAGAGTAGTGTAGGGTTTAGTTTGAATTGCGAATTGCCGCGTGTACAAGCCAAATGAGGAGTGAACATTTCATTTCATTGTTGGTGACTCATATCAGATTCCACGCATCACTCGTTTGAAACAGGAGACAGGCCTGGACTAGGTGACTAACCTCCTGGATCCCTTCTGTAACCGGAAAATCCCCGACGTCATGTTACTTGTGTGCAGGTGCATTGTCATGGTGCAGCAAGGTCCCTAGTGTTCGAGTCCTTTGACTGCGCCTGGCAGACAATAAGTGACGTGCCAGTCTCCGGTGACTGTACTTTGCTGTACGAGCGGTGCAGTATAAACGTGACCGGTTTGGCCATGAACACAGCCACCATCCGCTTTGATACACTGCGCTCACGTGGCAATTTCTGAGGTGGCGGCACACTAACCGGCTTCCACTGAGCCAATTCTCTGGGTCAAAACACCCAGACCTCATCATTCCTGATAATCTCTCAAACTGAATTGGAACGTTCACCATCAAACCTGCCAAGCGTGGTGCGGCACCCATTCACCCGAATTGCCTTCTGTTCCACACTGAGCTGATGGGGAACTCAGCGTGCTCAAACCTTTTTGCGGCCCGGATTCTCATGTAGTACAGTGTAAATTGATCCCGATGAGATCCAGATGGCCTAAGAGATTGTCACGCGCACATCCTCTTGCACCATCACTTGCACAGAAGCAATGCTGTCCGCTGTGGTGACCTCCACAAATCAACCAGAGACCACTTGCCACATTTGAATTCCGCAAACAGTGCCTCTTGAAAGCGCTTCTTAACCAAAGATAGCTCACGAACGACCGACGCTCTGCTGCTGTGGCTGCTGCTATTGCTTTAAACCACATTGGTGGTCGTAGAAAAGTATTGTCCTCCAGTTATATCCACTGAGCTCCATTCTTACAGCCCAAGTATAAACACCCTTTTGACATGTGAGTTGTGCTCGGCTGTTGATATTTTGGTTTGGGCAGTGGTGGCCGAGTGGTTAGAACACCAAACTGTGACTTGGGAGTCCCCGGCTTCAAACCGCTCCAGCGCCACCCGTCTTTCCTATTTCCTTATTTTCCCAGGCAGCCTTTTTATGGTCGCGGCCCATGTCCTGAAAGTTGACTGTACATTTATATATTCAATAAGGGTAAGGTTTTAAATTTCCGACCCGAACGTTCGCGGTTCGAGTCCTGACAGGAAAAAAAAACGTAACCACTTCCAACGAGTCTCAAACAGGACGAAAAAGCTGACTAGTGATCTTTGACGATCATCGCAAATATTTCTATCTTATTTGAATTTTACAGGTATACATATATAGGCTCATAATCATGAACCAGAAAACATACATACATAAAAACATACACACATACATGCACACATGCATACATACATATATATATCCAAACATACATGCATACATACATGCAAACATACATACATACATACATACATGCATACATACATACATACATACATACATGCATACATACATACATACATACATACATACATGCATACATACATATATACATCCAAACATACATGCATACATACATGCAAACATACATACATACATACATACATACATACATACATACGTAGATGCATACATGCATACATACATGCATACATACATGCATCCTTCCAACCATACATACATAAATGAATACATACATACATGCATACATACATACATACATACATACATGCATACATACATATATACATCCAAACATACATGCATACATACATGCAAACATACATACATACATACATACATACATACATACATACGTAGATGCATACATGCATACATACATGCATACATACATGCATCCTTCCAACCATACATACATAAATGAATACATACATACATGCATACATACATACATACATACATACATACATATATACATACGTAGATGCATACATGCATACATACATGCAACCTTGCAACCATACATACATAAATGAATACATACATACATGCATACATACAGACATACATACATACATACATACATACATACATACATACATACATACATACATACATACATCAGACATACATACATACATACATACATACATACATACATACATACATACATACATACATATATAGATCAAACATACATGCATACATACATGCAAACATACATACATACATACATACATACATACATA
>UZAN01040245.1:16086-29316 GCA_900618425.1 Echinostoma caproni
GGTGGTGGTGGTGGTAACGGTAGTCTTGTCCATTAGGGAAAAGTAGATAACCCAGCCGGCAAGTTGATAAATATGCCTTGTTCAGCTTGGCATTGCAGTTTTTACTTTGTCCCAGGAAATGTACTATTAGGAACCAAATAATCAGCTAAACTGCTCGGACACAATTTTGTCTCATAGGTGTATTTGTCATTTCGATGAGAAGGATGCCCTTTGCACAGACATCAGGTTCCTTTCCAAGCGATTAGNAAAATAAGGGTTCCCTATGCAGGGTGCAACGAGATAGGGTAGTTAGGTAATGTAATGATAATCCTTAGAATCCAACAAAACACACGTAGGGATGTGTCGCAAGGTTACGGTTATACCGTGAGACATGTAGTGCAATTCAATTCAATGTTCGAGTATATGTTGCGTAATATATGATCAATGATCAACCGCACGGTTAGCGAGCAACATACACTTGGGCTAAATCGTTCGTTTCTGTGTACCGAGCTCAGCTTTTCTGATAGCCACAGTCTTTGGAAAGAGCCAGCAGATGTTTGACTTCGTCAGAATTACGATGTTGAGTGGAGTTCAAAGAACGTCTGCCCGTTTATGGATATTAAGTTAAGTCACTGCGGATCCCGTCGCATTGCAAGGTTTCAAGCGATTCGGTACTTGTTCTTAGACCACTGTTCTTGAGGACACAGCCCTGCTAAATTCCTTGCATTCACATATACGGCGAAAGCCGTAGATGACATTTGATTCAGAAAATTTGATGGTTTCTAGCAGTCCTTGGAATATGAGAAATCACATTGCTAACAGTGGTTATGGTTCACTGACGGTTTATTCATCGGCTTCTTGACGAAATAGTTGAGATGTTGGATTTATGATATACCGCGGATGTGGTTTAGCCCGTAACTGCAGTTCCTATTAGACCACCTGCATTCAGTCTGACCACATATTCGTTTTGATGTGCTTCGCGCTTCGACTCAGTTGCCATCGGGCAAGACCTGCCACAATAGAGACTAGGAAATCATCGCTTTGAATCAGAATTAGGGCATAAGTGAACCGCGCTACAGCTTAGATACAAAATGAGATCAGATAATACGATCAATAAGGGCCGCAACGAACCATGTTTGACAATCAAAGCCTCAAAGCCGTGTGAGACATTGAATGTTTCACGATGGAGACAGAGCGATTAATGTCTACCGACCAGGATCAAAAAAGGGGTTGACGGCAAAATCAGCCCATGAAGGGACTCAAGAAGGATGGGAAAACTGGTGGACAACAAAAGCTAGTGCAATGGAAGCAGCCGCTGCAACGGGGAACAATCTAAATTGTTCCCTATTGCGCACAACAGCAGAGGTCGGAAACAATCTGCGACAAACATCGACAAGCTATTCAAAATAGGGAACAACTGCTTGACCGTTGGGCGGATTATTTCCAAGAACAGTTCACAGGGCTGGAAGATAATTAGCTTATCTCGTTTATTGAAGTAAATGGTCTGCGACCAGAGGTACGATTATTTATTCAAACGCCGAATAGAAAATAGATACAGAAGGACCTGATAGGTTTCTTCCCAATCGTTTGAAGATGGGGAGGACGCGATAACCTCTTGGACTCCATTTCTGATTAAGGTATAACAGCTGGTGACACGAGCGCATTCCGTCACCTTGGAGGTAATTGCACATTTATATGATCATGTGAAACGAAGAACCATGAGTTGAAATGAGTCATTTGAGCAAAGTGGTGGACAAGTCTAGTCCGCACGTCCTGCTAGATGAACTGAACTGACTGACCCACGTTTTGCTAGACAATGGTTTTCCATCGCATTCATCCACAAGTACTGCAAGCTGATCAACGCCAAGCCCAATTCCCTATCGGCGAAGAAGAAAGATGTCTATACAGAACTGCCTTTTAAGGGAGATGATATAACAACAAAGATAACTCGACGTTTAACACACGCCGTGGAAAGGACGTACAATGCCGCAAGACTAATGATTGTCTACAGGACGTTTTGTTGTCTCACACGCAATAATCTGGATCGAAAAGACGTTATTGTTACCTCCAACTGTATTCATTTTAATGTACTTGTGGTCAGCGGTACATCGAAAGGACAGAACGTCACTTATCGGCCGGAGTGTGTAAAAATATTCCGAAACATCTTGGTATTCGAGGAGGAAAATTGTCATCTAGTGCGATTGCGCGTCATTTGTTAGATTCCGGTCACCATGTAGACGCACCCAAATTGTTACGAGTCATTGCGAGGCCTCGAAGTTCACGGACTTTGCGATCCTTAGAAGCGATAACTGTTCAGCACTGGAAACCGCAATTGTGTTCAAAAAACATTTGTGACGCAACTGTTATTGTCGTGGTAATGATGATATCACACTTGATACAACCTTACCATCGCATGACGTGACATGACCTTCCCTCCCTTTCCTTCCATCAAATTCACCACATCAGTTTGGACTAGTTACCCTATGTCAAATTTTTTCATCTTACTTGACCTCAACCCCTAATCAAACACAAATCACTCAACTCATCACCCCCACCACTTTGTCCACCGCTTTGTTCAAATGACTCATTTCAACTCTTATGCTTCTTCGTTTCACATGATCATATATAAATGTGCGTTTACAGCTGAATGAGAGCACACCAAAGTGATGGCCAAAATCAATCAATTCTACCCACATATGTCTTCTGATGTTGATGAACTGTAAGATACGACAAATAAACAACAACAGTGGTTTTCTTATTGACAGGTCTTATCTGACATGCACTCAGTACTCTGCGTGTTGACCAAAGATGTCCGATTCCTCACGCACATTCCAAATAGACTCAACCGCTATCAGCTTAGAGTTCGCACACCTTACAAGCGTTATGAGTTTGACACGACACAGTGAAGTTCACTTGACTGTATTCCAGTGTATGATGATGCTGATAATGATGATGATGATGATGATGATGATGATGATGATGATGATGATGATGAAGTGATTAGAAGCAAATTTTATTATTTCAAATCCAACATTAGTGTATTGATGTTGTGAAGTAAGCACCACAAACTAAGGTTCTCCGCGACACGTATTTTCGGTAATCTCTACGATGCACCTTCTTTTGGAATTGAGGTCCTGACTGGCATTTCAAGTACCCTATAAGATATCAAGGCATTTCTTTGTGCACTTGCAGTGGCCCCAATTAACACTCCTTTTACCCGTTTCCTAACCTTGTTCGGTTTTCAAAAGATAATCACTTTTCCTACCTCATCTTATTCTTCCAAAGAGCTAGTTCAACCAACCTTGTTTACCTTTGGAAGATAATCGTTCTCCGAAATTCGTTTCTGTTTATGTTCTGTACACTTTTCTAACAACCAATTATAGTGAACATAATAATAGGCATTTTACACAAGCTCGTGACCGCTATCTTCGAATGAGACAACAGCGTTTTTTTTTGATGACACATGACTGGTCACTCCAACCTCTCTGTTTTTCGCATTCTCACCCTTCTTCTCGGTTCTCGGTGATCGTTTGACAAGCGTTTGTTTTGACCTGTATGTAACTCAGAGATGTTCTGGGTTTTTGTGGGTTCATTCAGTAATGAGCTCAGACTCATCGCAAGATTACGTCAAGTTTCATTCTGTATGCGTCGCACTTCCCTGCCCCCACCACCCTCGCATGAGCATCGTATACATCATGTTGTTGTTATTCAATATTGCGTTTATTGGCAAACCTTTATACCATATCACGCTTTTATCTGATATATCTCTGTTTCCTCAGTGTGAATCTCAAATAGTGACTTTCATTATCACCCATTTGTTCTCGAAATTAACTTACGAATCCATGCACTAAAGCCTGAATTCAAGTATTCCGATTTTCCTTGTTCGGATACCTGTCATGCATACACATTAACACACATTTGATTGTCGCAGTTGAGTGTAGCATAAAATATTACGTCAAGCAGACTACTTTTGTTGTTATTTTTCCGTCTCTCGTCACTGTGATTTAATTAGTCAATATATTCCATTCGACTTTATTGTCTTTTGTCAGAGGCTGCTGGGTATTCCGTTCTTAAAGTGCATATGTCACTGCTTGACTTGAATGACTCGAATTAACGTCTATCATAATCATCATCATTCTCATCAACAACAAATAACAACATTCAACGAGGTACAAAGGAAAAATACATTGCTGCCTTTTTGCTACCGAGCCCCCTTGCAGTACAAAATAAATATGAATGTGCAATAGAAAATAAAAGTGAGAGCGACACTGCTGTCTATTCACTGCTAGGCTGTCCACTGTTTCCAGTGTAGTGAGGATTGAAAGTTCTGTCGAATCTCTATCTGAATTCATCCGCACATACCTCGCCTCTACGTTATCCTCCAAACTACACGTGATTTCCCCCAGCCCGGAGCGACAACCGCAAATTAGATGCGATGCATCAAATAATCCGTAAACTAGGAAAACTTATTCATTTGGATTCACTAAAAGCATTGTTTTCCAATGATTCGTTCCAAAACAAGACGGCTTACTTCGAGGTAACTATAACTCATTTGTTCCGTTCGACCTACGAAAAACTCAATGAACATGCAAGATCTAATACTTCAGGGACATTCGTTTACGGATAAAGGAACCGTCTAGTGCTTGACGGACAACCGTGTTAAAAGCCTTTTATGAATCAAAGAATTTGGGAATTGTTGGGATTTGACGTAACTCCAGCACTTATTTCAACGTGAAAATATGATTAAAATGGCAGCCACCAGATCGGAATCTGGTCAGGAAAATTGCAATGCTCCCTCAGAAGCATCTGATAGAGGACTGTAACAAGCCTATTCGACCTACCAGTTTGCATCGCTCCTCTTGAGACCTTTCTTGAGCTGACGTTGCTTGAAGCACCCAATTCACTATTGATCTATAGCTTTCAATTGATCAGGACTGTCAGTTGCTGAGAGATCTAACATCTCGAACGCTGATTCCGATTCACAAGTAGCGTTTAATGCCGAGTTCAATTCACGCCTAATTCGATACCGCTGTTCGTATGCTCCTTCATGTTGCAGCGCTCTAAACTCATGTATTACCTTTACTTCGCAGAGTGCACAAACAAGTGATAGTGGGCTAACTGAGTTTACCGGTTTCGTACATAAATCAAAATGAAAACTGCTTCTCAATAATGCTTGATTAGACTCAACAGGAGGATCCACAATGGGGTCCGGAGCGTTGCATTAGGCAATGCTATGTCATTCTAATGCGATTGGGTCAATTTATATCCACTCATCATACAAACTGCACTGTCCGTGCTTCTGTTACCAGACAGCAACAGACCATGATTCACACAGAAGTCGATCGCGGTTATTTTTTTGCTGGGAGCTATGAATACGATAACAGTCCCCCTCTAGATAGTCAAGTGAAGTCAAGTCAAAAAGCGGCTTTAATTCTCCTCAAAGGGGATGAACACTCAGCTACTACACAATCACTCTTCTTTAGAAATTACATGGTAAAAAACGTATGATGATGCGTTGCATAAACAAAAAGCCAATTTAGCAAAGATTTTGTTTAAGAATCCCAATGACAAGATCAGCGTTGGTAAGAAACCGTGCCAAGTACGGTATTATAGAAGACTTTTATGTAGTGGTGCGTGCTTCTATATGCTTATACACGGAACGAGTGCTAGATATGGAGATACACTGACTAAGGTGCGGGTACAGTGGATGAGGTGAGTCAAGTAGTATTCTGGTAGAAAGTTTCTGGTATGCCCTAAGGTGCTGTGAAATGATAAACTGCATTACATACTCAAGGGATATGCCGCTGTATCGGCATACGTGTTTGATGGATGTGCGTATGAGTTTGAAGCCTTTGGTTAAAGACCCGGAAAAATAACAGGGGATGTATAAAGCCAGTGGGAAAGGATAAAGGATAAAACAAAACGCTTTATTAAGTGAGTTGGGGTAGATATCATCTTCAAACGAATAATGTACAAGGTGAGTTTTCTGACTTTGTGAAATGCCTCGATGACATGAGGAGACCAGGAAAGATTGCGGGAATTGGTGACTCCAAGATATCTAACGGAGCATGCTCTGGAAACTTCTTCACCATTCACAATGACATGCTGATAAGAGTTCATCACATCAATATATTGATCACCCTTCAGTAGGGAAAATAAAACGCCATTGCACTTGGAAGCATTCATTCTAAGATTGTGTTGTGAAGACCAGTCGGTGAACACTGAGATATTCTGCATACGTTTGGGGTACACGGAGGAATTCGAAAACATCATGCCATGCACAACATCATCAGCACACGTAATGAGCAGACATTGAAGAAATATTGGTTGTAAACTTCAGGTTGATGAAGGTGATGAATACTTCAGTTTGATCAGTACCTAAATTAACAACATTAAGAGCGGGAGCAACTGCTGTGAATGGAATAAGGATGTCGGTTTCAGCATTGCTGAATTGGCGATTGATATCGTCCACGTTGGCAGCTGGAAGGTTCCCCTTCGTTTTGAGACCGCAGAACTCATCATCATCATTTTCCATGTATCCAACAATTTCTGTTCGCCAGCAGTGCATGTACGTAAGCGGCGTTTACTCTCCGCAGTTCAGTCCTGATTGCTTTCGAATGGTCTCTCTCCAAAGAGTACTTTTTTGCCTTGGAAGCTTGTTCTTTCTTCCGACGCAATTGTTTAAGTGTGGGGGACGAAAAACGGTCTGACCGTATGTATAAAGTTTCCCACGGGCAGCACGTATCATAACAGAACTTCAAGTATTCAGTCAGGGTATCACAAAATATAGAGGGGTCATTATGTACAAATGAAGAGAAATCTGTCTGATCTAATATATCTCTTAGTCTAGCAAGATTTTTGGGTTGGCATTGACGTCGACGAAGACGACGATCACGATGCCGAGTGTAAAACTGGTGATTGGATCTACTGTAGATCGTGGGAGATAATTTCAGTGTTGCATGATCAGAGGTACCAATAGGGGAACGGCTGCGAAAGTTAAATAAATTCAGGTCGTTAATGAAGCACAAATCAAGACAATTTAACAACGTTTTGTAGTCCAAGGGTTGTCAAAAACGTGACGTCAAACCTATTGCAGTCACCACACACGATGCAAAGGGAGGAGTCTACGTAGTTTAGTAAAGCGGCGGAGAAAATATCTGTGAACTCGTTAAAATGATCAGTGGAAAAAGAAGGAGAAATGTAAATGTTACCAGAAATAATGTTTCCGTAGTTACTGGGGTGTTTAGTTCTGGATTTGTAGGGTGAATTACTGGAAAAAGATGGTAGAATACATAAAGAATCGTTTGCCTGATTTGCACCAATCGTCATCTATTTATGTGATGACACCACCACCTCGTTTGTGAACCGGAACGGGTCGGTCAACTCGACAGATGAAAAAATTGTCAATTTTGACCACGTTATCATCAATTTCGTTATGGAGCCAGCTCTCCTGAAGCACTACGACTCCAACCTTCGAATATTCACGTCTCCTTGTCAGATCTATTACTTCTGCCATGTGCCAAGCAGGGAGCACACATTTCCAGTGATGACTGCTGGAATGGAGATGTCTGGAACTGATCGTTTGCGTAGTGTGACCCGCCATCCAGCTGTGTGTTTACTGGGAATTTTCTTCAGATTTCCGTAAATTCTCTTCTCTTACGAACCGATTTGCAAAAAGAAGGTAAAATCCAGTGACCAAAAGAACGAGGTTGCTTCATGAAGACGGCGGAGTATTTCACAGAATTTAGGATGACCATAATCACACAACGTTTCTATAGCAACGAAGGAAGTGTATCCCAGATAAATCCATTGAAGAGTGATTGTGTATTTCCGAGTCCGACGATGTAAGGGACCGCGCGGCCAATTTCGAAGGCCCCACCTTGATCGTGCGTTAAGTTTCCTTTTCTTGTGCGATAAAATCATTTGCCGGTACAATTACGGTAGAGCTTTGAATCAGTCCAAAGATCTCACTGACTGCTAGACTATTGATTATGCAGGTACTGTTGGAACCTTAATGGGCGGAATATGAGAAAATTTTATGTTAGCAGTAGAAGTGATTTTCATTGAAACGCATTAGAAAGTTTTTTCTGAGAGCGCATCGTGTGCATGTTTCCATTCCTCATATGAGGTGTTGCGATCCTTTTTAAAACACGTTAAAAAGTGCACGTATGTCCCTATCGATTCTTCAGTATCGCAGGTCGTCCATGATAGAGCACCATATAATTGCCATTAGGTTAGTTAGTTCAGGGATGTCACCCAAAATCGCGTTTCCTATTCCACTTAATGTTTCGTGCGTCTGATTGCGCTCGATTTAAATGTATTTTGCAAATCGTTTGAATGTCAGTATATCGCTAAGATGTCAATTACTGAAGGTTGATGATACAAGATGATTTCATTGACAGTTAACCAAAGGGTTGTGCCATGAGTCCGGTAAACAGTTCAGCTCCTAATGGTCCTATTAGTGTACCGTTAGCATGTATGCTCTAGTTTCCACTTACTAGAGAGATGCCACATGTGATGGAAAAACACAAGAAATTCCCACGGGGACAATATGGCTGCTCCGGTTAGAAAACCCTTGATCACAAATGGGTTTTACGAAACCCATTGAGTTGGAAAGTGAAACATAAGCCCAAGGACATCAAAGAACACATTTTCCTGTTTGAAACAGTGTCAGCAGAGTTGAAATTCACAATTTCAAATAGATTTATCAAATTGTGGTTTGAAAAAAATAGATCTTCAAGCCCTCCAACCAACAACTAAATCGCAGAACTGAACAAAGTGAACTTGGAATAAAGAACAGATTGCATTGGTAGTCTATGGAACAAGTTCATGTATATCACCTTACTTTCTAGTATTCAAAAAATGCAGTCAATTACCAGCAAAAGGGTCCATCTAATTTCATCTTTAGATCACAGCCGTACTGCCGATTTGCACATGGGTGAAGTCTTCATTACACAGTGAACCAGGTAGTGGGAGGTGGGGACTTGTCAACAGAACAGTCTGGATGTTCCAACTTGATCGGTATCGGAAGTTTNTCCCCGGGGGGGGGGGGGGGACGGGACGGGACCGGAGGGGAGGGGGAGGGATATGACGATGCACATACTGTGGACTATTTGGACCGAGTAGTATATAGTAGTAGTTCAGTTTTCACCTCCCAGGAGCTCAAATGCAACAGGAATAAAGTGGCTGAAGTTGACATGTGAAATGGTGATCCGTGACTTTATACCCAACCTACTGTGGCCATGAGGGGAGTAAATGATATGATCTATTTATTTGAATGGGCAATACAAACAGTGTTAACCCCAAGCACATACAAACCTAACGCGGTATTTGGATTACAGTATGTTTATCGAAATTATATGTCTGGGAATTATTAAGTTGTGTGCAACAGATTTAAAACCATCCATATGTTACGCATGATTTCTGAAACGGCGAAGTTCAGATAATAAACACTGACACATTGCTCTGTATGACCTTGTTCGAACGAAATGGACCATTATTTTTTGAATAATATTGAACAATAAGTGAATAAGATAAGAAATAGTACAAGTTCAGAGGTACGAAACTGCTTTATTGAATTATTTACTAGGGTCTACCGTTCATTTATCCGAATGATGTGTAAAAGGTCAATTTTCAGTTGATTCAAGGTTCAAATGATTTATTGAGAAAGTGGGAATAAGGTATGCAGCATTGGGAGGGGGAGACTGACGGCGTACAGCGTTTTACATTACTGTGTAATAGTACCTCTTTCATCAAGTTGTGTTGTATCATAGTTGAGAGTAACATGTAGTCATAAAAATTGCACAATCCGGGGTAATCTCTTTTGCGCACATGCAATGTTGTCTTTTTGAGCCGAATTAGAAAGCAAAATCCATGGTGGAATAAACGTCACGAGGAACACCTCTTTCACTCATCTGGTAGACTAATACCATTAGGTGAGGACTGAATTAGCATTCAGAATTATCCATGATAGCACAAACCCTGTTTGCTTGGACGAATTTGACCCGGTTTCAAGGTTCAAAAAGTGCATGGTCCAGATCTATTAGCTCTCATCTGTTAAATGCACGCGCTGGTCGATTGGCAACAACTATTGCTGAATTTTTCAGTTCAGTTTTTTGCATCCGGAACGAGCCTTGATTGTTGCGGGTCAGCCCGGATCAGACCAAAAGTCTCATCTGTTCACACTTGACGCTGTTTCCCATACTGTGAACTCGATTTCATCCATCTTAGACAAATGCGCAGGTAACACTCGTGGTTACACAAGTCTGTTTCTCTCGACCGAAGAGTGCTTATTGAACGTTTTTCCTACACCTGAATCCTTTACTGTTCTAATCGACTACTTTTCCCATGGGATCCAGTTTACCCCATTTTGTGACACAAAGCCATCTTATGTTAATACTGGTTACGCTGTGTTTCGCGTTGTTCCCATTTTTTTGTTCTATGTGTATACAGAACCTCCCGATTCCCACCATTGGTATTGATTTTTCGAACTATGCTGATGATATTGTATTTATTTACTCATACACTAGCCCAGACAGTTTTCGGCCTCTACAAGACACTTATTGAACTCCATGACTGAACTGTGCCTCAATCTCCCGTACTTAAAATCACTAAATGCAATGACGTTCCGTTTAGTCCTAAGACCAGTCCTCCTTATGTTTCATTGTTAAGTAATATCCCTGATCTTATAGTTAACAATCGAAGTATTTACAGATCCGTTTCTGTTGAATACCCTGCTTGGGTTCACCGTCGCTCATAACCTGTGTTAGTCTGATCCGCCTATCAGTATTTTACAAAAGTTCAAAAACTGTATTTTCATGCACACAAGCTCCGGGGACTGGTCTTCCCACATAATCTCACTCTTCAAATTGTCATTTACTGCATTCTTACTCACTGGTTATTCTACTCCCCAATATTGATCCCTGGTCTGAAAGAAAAAGACTTCACGTTGTTTTCTAAGTCCCTAATACTTTTGTCCCATTAAAGTCGAGTCGAGAGAGTCGTTTCGGTCGGTTTTTAATTCCAAGCATTTTGACACTTTTGATACCTTTATTGACAGGAATGCACACTGTTTGCACTCATGAGTCGTCAAAACCATATCGAATCCCTGATCTCGCTTCAAACACAAACCTCTTTCTGACCGTAATTCTACAGGTTTAATCGAAACGGAAGCAACGGGTCCCTGTGAAAGACTTGTGGGTTCATATGGGCACCAGCATTTATACTGAAGTAAATTTGTTTTTCTAATAATAATAAACAAGCCATATTGAGCCTTTATAGCTGTGATTTTCGTGATTCGTTTATACTCAGCAGATGGAATGGTTCAGAGTAATGCAAATTATGTCGTCTTCTTGTTTGGACATACTCCGTTCACGGCCTCCACCAGCTGTTCCGGTTGTTGTTTTTTCCATGAATTGTCCTGTAAATCGTGCTCGTGTTAATGTTAAAGCATTGAACAAGATTTGAAATGAAAAACCCCAGCTTGTGTGCTCGTACAATTCTACTTCTGTTCTCTTCACTGAGACAGCGAGAACTTTTGGTTTCGAGTGCTGCTTGTTTTAATACGGTGACAACAATACGGACATTCAAAGCTTTGCACAAAAAGGACCAGGATTTCAAGGTTGATTTTGATGAAAATGGTGTTTCTCAAATTCAGTGAGTTAGCCATCAAACAAAGATCATTATTATGAAACCTTATTTAATAAAATTTCTCCGGGTGGTGAAAAAATTGCATTTGGTGATTCAATAGAGTTGCTATGATGCACCATTGTATATTGAACAAAACAATGCCTCATAACAAATAACCAAGATGGCAAAAGATTATGAAAATAATTCGAGATAATGTTTGAGTCGGTCCTACTAGAATGTATCGCGTTTTCAATACTTGATACAGTGTACGATTTTCATGTTGAGATTATTTTATCTTGGCAAACAAGATCAGGCACGATTAATTGACAATAATGCAGCCTAGAAAATACGTAGATCGAAGTAGACCAGAGATAATTTATTGTCCACACTTAAAGCATTATTTAGGGGATAAGTATGATGAGACTCAATTTGATCAAGAAGAAAATATTTTAGTGCATCACAATCGCTCAATATTGTACATATAGAAACAGTGTAACTCCTAACCTTGCTCGACTGTTGGTTGATCGTATGACAATCGTCACCTATCGAAATTTTCTTTTTCATTTACCACAGTAGCGAATTTATTCTTTGTTGTTAATCATAATTTGTTTCACTAATCCACTGTAGAAGTCCGTAAATAGCTAAAAAAAAGCATCCTGTATGCGTGTCTGTGTGTTTGCATAAATGGTTTTTGACTTGACTTGAGTACCAACTCACTCATTCAAAGCGTTGGGTCTCAAGCACTTGTCAATTGCGGAAGCGATTGGTACTTATTTCTTCACACGTAGCAAAAGGGATTAACGTGTCCCCGGGGGTACAAATCACGAAGAAAATATTCAACTGCTGTGAACATTGAACGGGATAGGGAAGGAAGCAAACAAAGCACTCATCGGGGATGATTTTATTCTCTAATGCACATCAACTAGCGATCTCCAGAGGAGGACCACCCCAATGGATGTATGCGAAGGATCTGTGATAACACTTTAGAGAGAATAATAAATACAAACCGGGGAGTTTATCGTCCGTGCTAGACCTGTGGATCGCTATTCACAAAAACGACAGTGTAGAACCCTCATCCGTTCTTGGATAAATGCATTGCGTGAATGTGGAAATCAATTTGCCCAACACGTTAGCCCAGGATACGACGGAAATGAGTTCGAAAATTTGACACCGTGGATGTGGCTATCGTTTGGCCTAGAGCCTCGGAGTTGCCACTGAATGTATCTGATCGGGCTGGTGTACACAACCACTGACGGGGTGGGGACAAGAAAAAAAGCACAAATTCATTTCAGGAATGGGTTGGACTCCGTCCGGTCACGCAGGAAGTGCAGTGACAATGGCCATGGTGTTTGCGGTCAGCAGTGGCCGAATCCATCCAACAACGTAATCGATGCGGAGCAAGAATGTTGGCATTCGGTTACTTTGTGGGTCGGTAATTTAAGACCTTGAGGAATTAAAACAATGGACTGTCTTTTGGGCCAATCGTCCTCCAGAATGGGTAGTGACCCCTATTCGTTGCAGGTGGCGTGCGTTTGGACTCACGCATCACTGATACACTCGCTATTGGTTTTATATATATATATATATATATATATATATAGATAGATAGATAGATAGATAGAT
>UZAN01040245.1:30151-40372 GCA_900618425.1 Echinostoma caproni
GCAACCGCACCTAAATGTCCCATTCCACGAGCTGCCTTTTGAAAACAAAAGCGATGGAGGAGGAATGATATACTTTTGCGAATTGCTCATTTGAGTAGGTTATTCCCTGAACCTGCTTGCCTCTGAAACTAATCTTCTGGTTCATTCAAGATATTCTATGAGCAAATTATACGTATGCCATCGGTAGCTATAAACACGGTATATGTGATTACGAGAATCGAAATGATCCGGGAGAGATTGTGCAAACCTGTCTTTTTGGCTTCCCGGTTCCGAAACGTCAAAGGGAAACTCTGCTTTCAACAGCTCCAAGGCCGTTCAAATTAAAACGCTAGCAATAGTCGTTGCAATTATCATCCGTTTGTTGAAACCAGAACTGTTTGCCTCAAAATACCTGATCAGGCATATAAACGTCTATGTCCCAAGGCGGACAACACATCACACATAAGGGTTGTGATGACCCAAATCAATTACTAACGCTTAAGTAACTCGTTCTTATCTGAACAAAAGAACTTAGGACAAACGTGGCCCTGCCTTACCCTTTTCCATTCATTATTTTAACTCAAATGTTTGCCCCCATCCTTCTGTTGTATTCGTACATAAATGTGATGATGCTGTTGGCTTCGGAGGAACTTGCCGAGAACATTTGCTCGCCTACGATTTGTCGCCCGACTAGGCGTTTATCATGAATGAATTTTGCAACGCATATAAAAAGCACACATACATTATCGACTCATTTGGAGGGGGGGGGGCTCAATTGACTTGAACCGATGCATCAATCTAGATCTGCGTTTTGCCGTCGGATCCATCCCCACTTCTTTTCAAAATCAGGCTCGCATGATTCTTCAGTCTGTACTATCCCACAGATATTCGTTTCTCTCTGAACACATATTGCTGGAATCATAAACTGACTTGGCAGTTTTGCGTGTTACTTAGGATCAATGACTTATCAATCCATCTATCTACTTTTTTGAGATAAATGTTCCCAAAAGAGAATACGAGATTGAACAAAAGCACTTGTTAGGCCGAACGTTTTAAACAACAAAAAATAACAATTTTGGCTAATTTCTCACATTCCTGTAATCTTTGTTACTGGCCAATTTAATGAACCAAAAAAGGAAACCAAATCGGGTAACAAAGGTCTATCAACGGTATCATCATCAACAACAACGGCAACAACAACGCTGTTCTTTGCGCATCCTGTGACCTGCTGTTGTCCATTTATTGTGTTCGCATAAATGGCAAATGCACCCCTCACCCCAACCCCACCCACAACCCCGGGTCTCGCGCATCATAGCACCAATCCCCCGTGGGGATGAATTGTTTTTGAATCGTTCGGATCTAATTAGATTGAGAACGAATCTACAAATATTTTTTATGTCACACTGCTCGTAAATCCGAGGCATGAAACAGTGATTAAGTGTCATTGGGAGCGAGGATCATCCACCACACTGGACTCGGCAGGCGATAAAAACCGCACACACCGCATCTGAAGCGACCCAAACCACGGACTCACATGTGTATGTGTGTATGGGTTTGTCAACGTTCTAATAAGTATTGGCATCGTAGTCAGATATGTAATCAGTTATTTTCGAATGCATTGAATAATGATCATAACAGATTCATAGATGACAAAGATAAAACTCTCAAAGCAGTTCATCATCTTTTTTCACAAACGTACGCCCTCCTGATCGTTGACGTAAAACAAAACAAGCACATTTATAGCCTACTGGATTTGTAAATTCTAGTGAATGGACTTGTGCAAATAGACAGGGGCTATTCGAATTAAAAGAACAAGAGGTCAACTCCACGGCTAGTGCCGTGGTTGCGTCAGCAATTGTTGTGCGGGGAAGGATGTAACCGGCTTAGCAACGCATCATATGTTGTTAACATTTTTATACTGCAGTTACGTAACAAAGGTTTTAGTCAACCACAGACTCATTTCTGAAATTTGATCATACAGCTGTTTCGTAAATAAACGGCGATGGTTTATTAGTATAACGGTCATTATTATAAAAACGCTTCTCAGTTGACATTCTGCTGAAACCCAACGTGAATGAAGTTCCGATTTTATCATCGAGTAAAGCTCTATCAAAATAAAACTTTGCATGAATGGACGACTAGAGGTCCTTTTCAATAACGCGCATTCTTTTGAGAGATTCCAATTCGGGGGCTATAAATCGTCCAAAAACAATAATTCCATCTCGGAAAACGCTTCAACGAGTTGGTCATTACTTCAAGGTCTACATGTTTGCAAGAGTGTTTTGATGGAGTTATGTGGAGCTGCTTTTGAAAAATTGGAAACGCAAGGTGAAAGACGACTCCGTAGATCGCGCACACAGCAGCCGGCTGAATTTAGATGGATACACTGAGAGAGAGAGTGAACACATGTTTTATCAGACAGTCCTAAGCGGTGAATTACTCGGATGGCACCACTATACTCTCGCAAGAATAAAGCTGACTATCAGCTTTGTCACTTCAGGGAATAATCCATCCCGATCTAGCAGCAGTAGTGGTAGTCTCAATTTGTTGTTTGCACGAAAAATGTGATGCCTGTTGCTCATAGGAAGAAAAAACGGTCTCCCTGGAATGGTATGCAGCTCTAGTGGATACGCACTGAGTATACCTATAGCCAACGGAGCTCCATCTACAACTGGAGCGGGTGGGGATGACGTTCAGCCAATATAGTGCATACAAAGATAGCCAGACATGAATAAACGTTAGCATTCTAATCACGTGCTGTGAAGTGCAAACTATGCATCAAAGTAAGCCTTATCGTGCGATAAAAAATATCATAATGTCTATAAATAAGTAATATACAATCGGAAGAAACTTGTATTTATTCGGACAATTCGTTTCTTGGTCTCCTTCTTTTCTCCCTCAATGCCTGTTTCATGGGGCAATGATATACGGTGGGAAAAACGGATCCTGGGCCGGTTCGCGTGTCCTGATCTGTTTGATTGCTGTCTCGTTTCTGCTGTTCATCAATTAGTGAATTATTCATTGACGAAGGACCGTGATTGTTAGTGTGTGTGTGTGTGTGTACCATCCTCCCCCATCCACCCACCTACACCTGCTGGAAATCACCTTTTTCGTGCTAGTTTTTTCTGCACAACTGGAAAAGAAGACCACGATATGGGAAAATAAGAAATACATGCATAGTCTCGGGCACCGCGGCAGACGCTTCAATGGATCTCTCTCTCTCTCTGGACGAGATATAACGTGCATAGTTTTGTTAAAGTTGAATCAAATCCAGTTAATCTGTCAGCCTGATTCCCGAAATGCAGTGGAGTAAAACAAAACGCAAGGATATAACATTTTGGTGGCGAGAAGATAATAGGGAAGCGGATACAGATGAACATTTCAGCTAGTTTTGATCAGAAATCGGCCTTTGGTTTGTACACAATGGTTAAATAGCTTACTTAAATACGCTCAACAGATTATTGCTCAGCCTATCAATTGCTTTTGGGGAATGAAGAATTTAGATTTGGGATCCTTTGCGCTTCCAGGTGGATATGGTTTGTTGGAGCTGCCCAAATATGAACAATGTCCAGTGTTGCAAAGCTGTCTCTCAAAGGAAAACTGGTCCGATGCTTTCAGGTGTTTTTCAGTATGAAGTAATCAGGGAAAATGCGACCGACTCCTCGTAGTAAACAGTCTGTGATATCGAGGGCCTAGAGATCATTATAAGTTATTCAGCTTTCAAACCACAAAACGAGGAGCAGTACAACCCAAGAGGCAAAGCATTCGCATTGATAAAAACCTTTGTGCAGTAAATAATGGTTGATGCGGCGTTTCTTTTCATTCGCAGGTTTATGTATTTCCCTGAAAGATAGTGGGATGCGTTATGCGAACAGATTTTACAATGTTCAGTGTACAAACGTGGGACGACCGAAAACGGTAGGAGATGCTGATCAGCTGGAAGTATGTGTCAACCAGGTTTGAAGCTGCCAGTGTTCCCGAAACATTATCAGTAAGCCCACAACCAGTGAGAACAACCAATACCGTAAGGGTTTATTGTTTGAAGAGAAAAAATGGGGTCTGAACAGTATATTGAGATCAACAGAGGCCATTGGCCGAGATCACTTAGAATCATAGAACGGAAATTTTGCCGCTCATGCGTATTTTCTGATCATTTATATACAAATTCATTGTTCTGAGGTTTAACCCTAACATAAATAGATGGTAGCATACAACAAAGCATATTTTGAAATAAACCAAAAGTGGCCGTGCTAAGAAGGAGGAAGTTCATGGATGATTAGGGGAAGAAACTAGCTATTTGGGACTTGATAAGTTTTGATAGCATCAACAAAATGTTTCCTAATCACTGGGAAAGTAAGCAAGTTTTTTTACTGACTTACAATAAATCTTTCGGTATAGTAGAAAGACTAAATGATTCGAAGTGCTTGTGGGAGCTCTTCTGTGAGGGTTTTATTCAAATTGTGCCATGATGTATGCCGCCCTATTGAATCTATTTACGTTAGGGTTGATCCTCGGAGAAACGAATGTGTGTATAAATGCTCAGAACGTGCGCATGAGTTTCGGTAATTCAAACGACTGTACTCGAACGCTTTACCCATGTATTCAGAATTGACATGCGGTGTCGCCTCCCCTGAAAACAAACCATCCCGACTAATGCCTCAACAAAGCCCACACCCCCACCCCACATTAGTAGGCCTACCAATCGTCTGAACTGTGCGCATGTCATCGAACGGGTGAAACAGATTGCAGAGTATAGACAATGCGAACCGCGATAAACGGAGAGTAGATAAAACACACCCTTTCACCCTTTGAACAAATGAAGTTGAACTAATTTTGGATGGACTGAAGACAAACCGAAACAGTACACTATTGCGCGGGTTGAATAAAACGTTTCCGGATACGCAGTACACGTAAAAGGTGCAGATGACCGGGTGAGGAAAACGTGAACTGCAATCTATTTTGAACATTTCTCCGTGATTGCAACCCACAGAACCAAAATATCAAGACCCGAAAACTGCGCAAAAGCCATACGAGGGTCGTCGTACTTGGACTGTAAGGAAGGAACTCGATCGATATCACTGAAGGGCGCTGATTTTCTACGACTACAAAAGATGATTTAAAGTAGCAGCAGCATCAGAGTCTTGATGGTCCACAAGCTGCTTTTGGTGATTACGTGCCTTCAAGAAAGCACCGTGTTCCCAGGTGTTAAGTGCAGGATGCGTGAAATCCAATACTAGTCACCAAAAGCTGCAGTGGAGGCCTTCATTGAACTGATCCAAGGGTTACGCATTTCGGCTTTGTTGAGCTATTTCACTAAATGGTTTAAGCGCATGGAAGTGTGACTGGAAGCTGGTGTACAATAACTCGAGAAAATGTAAGATGTTTTCAGCATCCGGAAATGTTTTTCTCGGCCTTCGTATTTATGACACCTAAATTTGAAACCACCTACCGCTTCTCTTAAAATTACACGCCCATGAACTTCCACATGATCAATGGCCAACTCTTGGAGAAACCGAGTTTTTAAATTCACTCTATGTATGTTGGGAAATGAACTTGTTTACCTTCAACTGTGTACCCTTGTACACCGTTTGCGTACTGCGTCAATGTAACACAGTACAAAGTCTGGACAAGTCTGGACAAATGTATTGATGAAACCGTGGCCGCATCGCAGAGGATACTTCAAAAACTGTCACCGTATTGAGTTTTTGTTTGTTCAAAACAGCCAATCGTGGTCGTTTCATATTTTTAAGCATTATAGCACTGAATATGAACACCATTTAATTCCGCAGTGAAAGACTGCATACATTACTTTTCGCGTAAACTCGGCGCATGCCAGATCGGTATAGAAGATGATGGGAAAGATGCATGCTAACGCAGGGAGTTTCAGATCCTATGGAGATTTTCTACCCACGACTTAAACTGTTCGTGTATCATCCTCAATACATGTTTTTCGGAATCTCTCACCGACGGAATTTCTCAGCGCCCAGTCGATATGCATCTCATACACATATGATGTTATCCATATAACCTTTGTGGGGGGATTCTTTTATGGGTTTTGAGGGTACTCCGTTTTCTGATTTAGCCATAAAAATGTATGCTAATAATGATCATTAAAGATGAACTAATGGGCATTCCGTCTTTCTGTCTATAAGTTGCACCATTCGACTGAAATTGTGTTATATGTGCATAGATAAAGAAGTATTTTGAGCTCAGCTACGGATAGTCTAACAGACGTTCCAGAATTTTCTATAAAATTAGCGATGAATTCAATGATCTTTTGCAGTTGCACATTGTTAAATAATGAGGTAACATCCAGCGAGAACATCTGTTCACTAGTTAAATTTATTGGTGCCATGTGATTTAGCCAGTTGATGTAGCCTAGAAAGCAAGTCTGTTTGCTATTTTGTATTCTCAGTTACAATTGTTTTCAACCGAGCCATGGCCGCGGTGATCAGTGGTGAGATGAGGGAGATGTGATGTCTGCAATAAGGTTGCAAAGATGACTGGTGTCATATCCAGTGTCAAAAACAATGGGAAACGGACAGATCCACGACCCGGTGGACAAGTGAGTAGCGTTCAGCCAGTGAGATCCCCGGTGCAATCCTTGGTTTGGTCATCAATGATCTCCTGGGGTTCCCGGTTGAATCCAATTGGTTGGATTCATTTGAAGTGACAACGGATTCACCTGACGTTGAAAAGGTATTCATTCGCGTGCTGGTGAGACCCAAACAGGCCTCATGCTTCCTAGCTTTCCAGTTCCCGCTTCATTGGTTCTGCCCTCGACGGCAATCACCATATATAGTTTCACTCGCTTATCGATTACAACCCAGTAGATCAAAGAACAATATCAGTTAGCAGTGGCAGAACTGGTATTAATTAGACTGCTGAACCCATCACAAGGTGCACAGGCGAAACTGATCAGAGCACTCGAGCGGATCTGGCCTCGAGTTGACCTATAGATAAGCAGTTGATCGTAACAAGAGGATGATGATGTCATAAAGGCTGAGATCAACAGAACGCCCCACAGAGATGACTCATAGGCCACTCTCACCACACTTGTCGTGTATGTCAAAACCTTCCGGTTTAAAACTACTTTGCGCAATTCGATTTTTCTATTTTACAGACTAATCGATATTCCAACTTAATTTGCATCTAAACATACATGTAACTGCTAATGCCTAAATATGATGCACGCTTGTTATCAAACGTTTTACTTCCGTTTATTGAATGAACAATAATACAAACGATTTTAGGAAGAGGGAAGTGCCCAATCAAACGGGTACCATACAACACACATAAGGAATATGGAAAGCTAGATGGTGGTGTTGAAATCTGCGCACACTTCTTCCACCGAAAAAAAAATATGGTACGCCATGTCGGCTTTTTTAACATACAAAACGTCTCGTGCCTTGTACACTGACAAGTATCAGCTTCTTTGCCTCTTGTGAAGCGGAAAGGTACTGGGATTCCCCTCCTCTATCACCGTCCTGTTTTATCGACCATAGAGATACATTAATTCGATACCTCCCAAAAAACGAACTTGATCATTTAACAAGCTGTGTGAGCTCATTGTGTTCCCCATACAGCTGCACTCTTGCGATTCGAGCTCATCCATCGCTCTCACGTGTGCTTAAATAAATCCTCCATCTGTGGACTTGACGTAAAAAAATTGGTTGACTTGCTACCCTTGATGCCGATTAAATTGGCCTTGATCACGTGCTTCTCCCTCCAACGGTAGCAGAAATTTGATCTTGCATTTAGGCTCTGAAGCGAGGAAAGGCAGCGGAAGTGGATGGGTTCCCTCTTTCTATTTTCAAGATGGGGGGTGTGATAACCTCGTGGGCTCCATTACCACATTAATGCTCAACATTTGGACGCAAGAAGGTAGTTCTTCATCTTGGGGCGAATCTCTGATCGTTTCCAATTTCAAGAAAGGAAAACCTTCGCGGGATCAATTTGATTCCGATCGTCACCAGAGTGCTAGCCTCGGTCGTACTTCGTCGTCTGACTACCTTAAGAGAGACCAATATCCGTGAACAGCAAGCCGGATTCCGGCCTTACCGTGGATGCATTGATCAAAACTATACGTTGCGTCAGATCCTTGAGCTGTGTCACACCCACCGTGTTTCTTGACCTGAAAGGAGCCTTTGATTCAATTGATCGCGAAGCTCTGTTGGGCTCTATTCTTCGAAAATTAATGCTCCAGAAGTATGTTAACTTACTGAGGTCACTGTACTCACATACCTCCGGTTGTGTAAGGGTTTGCAATGAACTAAGTAGGCCATTCGTCACTAGCAGCAGCATTCATCAAGGGTGTCATCTCCGGCTGTTGAGGTTCAATTTTGTCGTAGACGAAATACTGGAGAAAGCAGTAAGTGGTCTCCAAAACGTAGGGAATGCATGAGCAGCTGGGGAGAAGCTGTGCGATTTGGGGTAGGCCGATGACGTCGTCTATCTGTTCGAATGTACGGAGGACGCGCACAGCGCCCTTGATAGACTAACAAGTGAGGTTGTCACATTCGGTATGTGTTTTGCACCTCCAAAGTGTAAAGCGAGGCTGTAGGCTCGGTATCGCCTACACCCGCTCTGAAACTAAGTGGCCAGGAATTGGCTATGATGGATTACTTTTCCTACTTAGGTAGCTGCCTGACCAATGACGATAGGAGATAACCGCCCGCATTTCAAAGGGTTCGAGCAGTATACGCGGGATTGAAATACCTTTGGTGTAGACGCGACGTTGAAATGTCGTGTGCTAGTGTTCGTTCAACCCTGCTTTATGGTTGTGAGACCCTGAATTTGCGAGCAAAAGATATCCATCGACTAAAGGTTTTCGATTATCGGTGTTTACGCAGTTTGACCCATGTTGGATGGAGCAAACGGGTTAGTAACGTGGAGGTAAGCCGTCGTGTGTTTAGGAGTCTATCAGGTATAAACCTGTTAGCACACCGAATATAGNACGTATTGTGTATGTCCGGACATCGTCTGCCGCAGAGCGCTTTACTCGCTGTAGCCACTCTAGGCTGGAGGAAACCACATGGAAGTCAACTAATGATGCGGAGGCGAGGCATGAAGAAATGCACAGAGCGACTTGGTAGAGTAGGTGTCTCTCGCCTTCCAGTATAGGGTCCGAAAGACTCCGCAACCGGCTGGTTGGAGACATTGAAGGATATGGCAGCAAACCGACTGCAGTGGCGTTCTTGTTGGCTTTTCTTATCAGGCCAGAACATTTGAAACGATATGTATGCAGAGTTTGATTGTGCATTCTGTGTTGACCATAGTGGTTGACCTTCTTCTCCCTCTCTGAAAATGGGTCTAGTCCCCATCCACTTTAAATTTTACCACTAATCTTGTAGGCACTGTGAGTTTGACAGGTATCAGTGAAGCTCGCTTCACTGCATTTCACTGTACAATGATGAAGATGATGAAGTGCTTCTCCGCTGCTTATGTTAATCTGATCGCGTACGCTCCAACTACTGTACTCGAACGAGTATCTCTCACATTTTTCCGAGAATGATAATTTCTATGGATTGCGTAATTAGTCTTTTAATTTCCTTATTTCAAATAATGGATTAGCTTTTATTACCTCTCAAGTTCTTTATTTTGTATTCACATATATATCTCAATGTGACTTTCACACAGTTGGTGAGCAATGATAAAGCAGTTCCAAAAAACCGTTCTTGAAACTAAATACACACCTTGTGGTTCATACAGCCTGATTGGGTCCAAGTAAGTTAAAAAAATCTACATTACGGGTTCTAAGGCTGTTTCCCTACGCTTCCACAAGTAGAAACGCTTGCAGATTCCTTAAATGCAATCCTTAAATTTGTCACAGCACGCCTCTTCCCACATTGCTTAAACTGTTTACCAGCCTAAAAGAGAACGAGTTAATCCTCCTTGCCGGCTCTCTTAAACTCCGATTACCAACTGCTGTTGTTTATTCAAATCTACGTTAGTTGATTTCACTGTGCGTACGCATCTGACGCATACAACAAGTGCACTAGTCATATCCTATCCAATGGAGACCAAGGTTTATCTGTCATATCTTTTGTAACCGTTTTTCACGCGCGTACACATTCCGAATTTAGGATTCTACCCATCGAAATTGAACCATCCTTGAATAAAACTATCGGAGAACTATCTTTATGGACTTGAAAACTGTCCTTTCACATTATCACTTCTTGCGTGTGACTGATTTTCCACCTCCTGCACGTCTGTGTGAATTTGTCCGCGTTGTATCACTCC
>UZAN01040245.1:41320-54980 GCA_900618425.1 Echinostoma caproni
TGCTCTCCTGCACCTGGGGCCTGCTGGTTCAGAGGTAGTCTACAGCTTCCAGGGAGCCACATTGCGCAGAATATCGTACGAAAGGGACCTGAAAGTTATGGTTTCGTCATCACTAAAGACCCGAGAAAACACCGATAGGGTCTGTGCTACTGCGTGGAGCATTCTGTGATCTATTCGGAGGTATTTCAGTCGGCTTACCATGGACGCTTTCAGACTGATGTACGCTTTTCAAATCAAACCTAGACTGGAGTATGGTAGTGTGGCGACATACTCCTGCTGCGGCTGGTGAGCTGCCACTAGACTGGTTGTTGGACTACGCAGGACCAACTATGAAGGTCGTCGACAGGCTACTGGTCTGTTCCCAGTCGCGTTTCGGTGCCTCAGGGTAGATCTAATCTGTTTGACGAAGATCCTGGGAGATGATGTGGACCCAGAGTTGCAGCAGCATTTACCGATACCGAGAGAGGATCGCACGTGGGGGCCCTCTCTCACGTTGCGTAAACTTCAGTTAGTTGGTCTTCAGGCAGTCTACCAACTGTCGCGGAGGTCAAAAACGCTCTGAAATTCTCCTCCAGAGACTGTGGTGGAGAAAACAGACGCTGCTTTCAAACGGCGTTTGAACGAGCACCTTAAGGTGCTATGGAGGAAAGAACACATGTGAACGGACCTTCGACCCAGTGATGATGGGGCTTATACGGCTATCCTGTCCCCTGCCCTCAACAGTGAAGTCTGACCATATCAATGTCAGACATGCCAGTGGGCTCAAATTGGAAACTCGTATGGTACAGTGATTGACAATCTTCAAGCAGTCTCTACCAGTTGATCCATATGGGAACTGTTGTGTCCCTGGTTAAGTATTTAGATAAATACAGAGCGAATTAAGTATTACGTTTTTTGTAACCAGTCCATAGGCCGGTGAGCAAGCATAAGCGGGCAATACGTAGGAAGGCAGGCAGGCCAAAACTGGATCAAGCGTCATACAACATCTGTATACCGTCAAACAGGCATTCAAGGAGTCCCTGAATCAACCATAAAAAACAGTTCAATGATAAACTAACTGGCTCCAGCCGATCAATATTGTAGTAAAGTCAATCCGCATGACTTGAATGTGTGCGTGTGTAGTAACTGACAGCATCTGGCAATCAATCAATCAATCAATCATACAGTGAATCAATCCGGCCACAGGCAAGCGCGATGAACTTATCAGTCGCTTGTAGGTCATAAGAAGTTCTCGAAAACGCATTTGTCCACTACTTCATATTTTTCAAGTGTTACATTGGGAAGGTATGATTAGCTTGGATTTCTATTCACCGGACTACATGACTGCGTTCGAGTAAAGAATAATTGCTTTTGCCACAAAATCCTATCTCTATCCTGACTTATGGTCAGTAGTGGTTTTCAACTCAAAAATCATTCTTCCATGGTAGTAGTGTGAGACTCCCGATTTTCATCCCGAATACTAATTTTTCAGACCCATTATTTTAACGAAATCCTCAATTCGTTGAACACGGAAATCGATAACTTTCAGTTTCACCCTCACCAGAGCTCATCCATGATGAGCATCAGGTATTTTAACTTCGAAATTAGCAATCAATATTCCATCAGATGCTGAGTGTCCCTGCGATTTATTCTAAACCTAATTGTTCGGTCACACAGGGGTTGTTTAATTCCGTGTTTGTCCCGTATTCTAACCCCTGATTGTCATTGTTATCGTAATAACTTCTCTAAACTAGAGAATGTGCTAACGGGGGGGGTAGTGTAGAGCTACAATATATGTTAATTCGATAGAGAACACAACTGCATCGCGATCTATTTGACGGATGGGAACAGCAGGAAGTTGAATCTGTGTGCAGCGGATGTGTGGAGTCGATAAAGCTCTTACTTACAAACTTTTCACATACAATCAACTGACGTTCGCACAAATTGGTTAACAAATCAAACAGCGGGATTGAAGAAAAGCGACTGATGAAGATCAGATCACTTCAAAGCAGATAAAAGTGTATCCTTTGAAAATTGAAAAACAATATTAGATAAAGTAAAACGGGGAGAACACACTGGGACACGAATTTGGAAATAACTGATTGTTGAACAGGAAACTGACGAATCTCACGGATATGAAAAGAAATTCATCGAAGCTTACTAATGACACGTTGAATGTGAGAGGTCCAATGGAGATTAGCATCGATAAAAAACCTCAGGTATTTGTTACAGCTTCCCGGGATGCTGGTTCAGATGGGAATGAGGAATGTAATAACATTAAAGGACATTCGAAATATTTGAAGGGATTGAGAGATAGGCCAGATGTGGCGGAAAACTGTTGAACGTTTCCAATTCGTCAGAAAATTGTGAACGACCAGAAGAATCGAAGATGTCATGACATAAAACCACATAGAAGGCGTATTTGAAGGGAGATGTAGAGGCGCTAGCAGACAAGTCACTAATATACATATAAAATAAGTATGGGAAAGAAGTGCACTTCGAAGAACCCCAGAATCCATGGAAAATTCCCATATCGGCATTGAGAGAAAGCGCGATGGCTTTAGCGAACAAGCTCGTTTTCGACAACTTCTTCTTCGGGCTAATACACTTAGATAGTCAAATGAAAATGAAAATGTTCATCAATGGCTGTGTGATTCGTGGTTTTTGATTGTTTTTGGTGTGTGGTTGGGAAAGGGGTGANGGCTGTGATCGTAACAAGGTTGGGGAAACAACTAGGATGTGGACGTGTCATCACGCGTTAGGGGCGCGGGGTCATGGGAAAGGTCAAGTCTATCTCGGGGGTATGTGTCACGTTGTGGCCAAGGCAGTCTGAGTGGTTGTACGAATCGCTTTTGAGAACAAAACGATAGGTTTAATAATCGAATGGCCACGGCTTCGGCTGTTGCGAGATGACGTTGACGGGCGGCTTTCGAGGGGTTTGGTGGCACCTTGTAGATGATTCGAAATGCGTCATCGTCAACCTGATGCCCGATATCCGCAAGATGCACTTGAATTCGTTTTTCTTGTGCATGAACGCAGCACGACCGGTTTCTGTTCCTTGATTCTTTGGGATAATTGCCTGGTCGTTCTCTGCCTACATATCTTGCCGAACATGAGCAAAGAAAAGAATAGGTGATCATGGATGAGGCAAGGACGGGCAATTTATCTTTCAGGTTCACAGACATCACCGGTCGGCTCACGAAAAGGGTACGCAGTGTTGCGGCGGGGGAAGGTCGGGGGNCAACCGTCGTGTCACTAGTTCACTATTATAATCTCCCTTGAATGGGAGTCTTATATATAGTTCCTTTCTTCGTCGTTATTTTCTGTCTTTGAGGTTTCTCCAGTAAGCTCTTTTCAACGAAACGCTCTGGATAGCCATTACTCAGCAAGATTTTCATTGAGATTTTCTAATTCTTGGTCAATACCGTCGTGCGAGCAAATTCTTCTTGCTCGTTCTGTGAGGCACTGAACTAAATTCCATTTACTCTTAATTGGCAAAAAACTTGAAAACTTAGTATGCTAACCGGTTTATTTTGGTTTTCGATAAACCCGTTACCTCAAAATGCCGTCGTGAAGTCTTGTTAGGTTTACATCGAGGAAATGAAATCCACTTTCCGTTTCTAGTTCTGACGTAAAATTTGTAAGCTTTGTTGAAAATTTCTTTTAGCTTTTCTAGTGAGATTTTGTTATTCATCAAGACTAAAATGTCGTCAGAATTGTTCAGCAATGGTTTCGATTCCTTTCGACCTTCTTTGATGCAGGGAGTTCTCCCGGTGAGGCAATCAGCAAGTCAAGCTAATAACTGCTCAGGACAACCGAAGGTTACTAGTTTATGAAGACGAAAGTTAAAAGGAATAGAATTACAAGCAGATGAGTAGTCCAGAAAAACACAACGAACAGATTTCGTAGAGTCAGGAAGTCACTGAAAGCTTTCTGTCACTCCGAAATGATCATATAATCAATGATTAGAATAAAGACGACATAATATCGAGGAAAGCGGGCTACAGGCTAGTATTAATAAATATGAGTCCCTTGTGGCTCAAAAATGTATTCGCCTCAATTGAAAGGAGTGAGTGTATGATGCCTCAAACGAGAAACTGTGGTGGTCCCAGGCTGCGAGATGATGCATACCCTGGAGTGGCGTGTCAGGACAACTGTGGTCAATCAAGCTTCACGGGTGACGTCAGCAAAACGTGTGCGTGCCACAGCTTCTGGACTACATAACAATGAGAACCCGTGCGACCGAGTTAGAAGCTGAGCAGCGACAGAAATAATAAAACGCGATTGGTAGACACCCGGCTGACTGATGGGGTTTTTGTACATATCATTTAATCACTCTTATTTCTTTCAATAAACGAACTACTACTCCTGAGGCCGTTTCCTCGCATCTTGGTCATGTGGGATATTGCGTGCAATAACTCGTGTGACCGTGAGTGATAATCCGTGATTCCTATTGCGTGGTTTGTATTCCGAGTTCATTGTGTACTACTACTACTACTACGACTACTACTACTACTGCTAAAATACTACAGAAACCTTCCAATTGTTCATCGATACCCGTATGTATTCGATTTCGGTTGTCTCCAATACATTATCGCCTCTGATGGCTACATCATCCGGGGATACCGGGCTCCGAGGACGTGAATCAGACTTTAACAATCTTTCTTTTAGCAAAACGTCCTACCACAGAGGGTCTCGGATTGTTGAGGGACATAGTGCATATAGTTGTCCCCCCCCACCGCTATACCGGTTTTTTCTCACGGATATTAGATCATCTGAAGGGTAACAAGTAAAAACACAATATATTACATTAAAATAAGACTGCGTTGTCAGTAGCCGAACACTGGATGTGGGAGACGACTGGCGAATGGTCCATATAACTACTAAAAATAATAAGTATATACATATACCACAATAAGTAGTATATGAATGACTGGAGCAAATTTCCCTGGAGGCACATGACCGGTTTCGCGGTTCGTTTCGTCCGTCAGGCATGCGTATCCGGTAGTCTTTTGTCTTTTCATCCATATACTTGTATCCTGCATCATGAATTTATTTCACGAAAACCTGATTCGCAAACATCGAGAAAATTTTTGTGAACAGCTTTTTCAGGAGTAGTCCATTCATGAATCGATACTTTAATGTGATGTGTTGTAAGCGGGTCTATGGTCATGTGTATTGTGATAGTAAAGATGGGAACAGTGTGGACCCCGTGTAGACTGCTGATGGGCCCAATGTTGAGTCAGCTTCAAATTTGAAGGTCAACCTCGGTCTTCTATTCAAATGCAGCCAGTTCTCATTTTGAGAACGTCAGCCACCCGGTGATCAATCAGACTCATTACGCGATCTTGCTCAGAATCGTGAGCGAAAAAACATACACACTCCCCCCGATTTTGGAGAGTAGCCAGCTTCTGACCACCAGAACAAACTGGAACTGCTCTTTTCGGTATTGATTTAGTCGCACTTACATAGATAACACAAAAATGAAATAACACCATTGGCTATCGGGATACAATAAAGCTGATTAAAATGCGAAGCTACTGCGCCATGTAACTGGCAAGGGTCGTACACATGGAACACCGAGATCCCCTGTCTCACGAAATACGTGTTGATGGTACAGTACCTCGTGAGTCAATCCGGCGTTGCCAAAGTGACCCAACTCTTAATCATGTTTATGTGCACTTTGTCATCCACTCTCTGTCCTTATACAGATATTGCATTTGTCTACAGTAGGCAACAGCCAGAAAACAGTGAAACCATCCAGTGGTTTCTCCCTTCAGATCGATAATCCTATCAACACCGCTGTCGCGACGGCTCTGCAAGCTACTTGTCTGAATCCCAGTTTTACCTGACACTGTAAGCAGCATGGGACAATGGGTGATTATCGATCAATCTGTGTGATCGATGATTTCCATCAAATGATTAGCTATGTGTTGAAAATCTGGTTCATTACCGTTGTTGGATTATATCGATTGACTGGAAAAAGAGGGATCCACAAAAGAAAATGTTTATTGCCCATTGTCCGGGGGGATCTGTTTTAACTCATGAATTATGTGTATATTCTTCATTTGTAAGTCCACATTTAATGGTTTAGACTAATTTTTCTACATCATTTCCCTGGGGGTTTGCAGTTTACGGGACCACCAAAATATTGAGGAAAGTCTGCCCAAATGAAATAAAAAGTGCATTGGCACTGTCTGAATCGTAATGAACGTTACTCAGCGTTTGTTGTATGTCATTAATTGCTTTGTTTGATCTTTTCATTGCTCTCTATAGGATGCCATTTCCACGTAGAAAAAACGACTGACTGCTTACCGTCGGTAATTGTGTAACCGCGGTAGAAGAGTATGGATAACCGGGCTGATGTTTCGTGACCACATTGTCTCGCATTTTCTCATCTCAGCTGGAATTGTTTTGTACCCGAATGCTAGCAGAAGTACAATTGGGTTTTAGCACGTGCCCCCATAAAACAGCTGTGTGATATGGGAAACGAAACGGTAGCAAAATGGCGCACGGTTCAAACTAGCGGTTGGACTGAAAGTACAACAGGTTGAGACGGTGAGCATTTGTACAACAAAGGGTTGTAAACCACTCGTTTCGTTTTTGTCGTTTTCAGTAGGCTATCTGAGAAATACATTATAGGCTGAGTTTAACCACTTCGTCTGAAAACCGTCATGATCTGAGATTATTCACATAAACCATGATATTGAGAAAATATTTTGTAATCTGTTGCTGAATCAACAACAAAACAATACGGGAAATGCAGGAAATGCTGTAGCAACCTAGATGAGGAATGATCTGGAACTTAGGAGAAATAATGTGTTTAGTTTAAAACACATGATCCCTTAAATTGAAATCGGCGAAACCTGATTCGACAGCCTTCCTCCTGGCAACACCAACATCATGCCTACCTAACCCAAGATTTCTTTCTCCCCCTCAGATCGAGAGTAAAGCCCACAAATAAACCATTATCGAATCTCAAGCTAACCATTGTTTAGCCACAGAGTCACGACATTAAATAACGGTCACTCGTTCAATAACTCGATTGAAAAGTTTAGTATCTCTGAGTTATTTCACACTGGGCATGACTTTTCTACAGCACTCCCCACTTTAATACTTATTAAATTATTTTTTATAATTAATCTATCCACAGCTTAAACGGATCACATTTCTCACAGGTGACCTTGAATCTGTGAAGCTCCCACTTTGAAATAAAGGATATATGGATGATAATAAATTGATTTTCATATATTCTAAACTACACTCAGTATTGAATAACGCATTCTTCAATCCTAAAGCGTCCCGTTGAGCAACGCAGCTATTTAATACGACTGCACATGGACGAGAATCTCATTGACACGATCACATATATGGTTACAAACAATCTAACCAATTAATCATCCTACTGTTTTCCCATTGACATCTTGATGCATTTGTACTAACCAGGAAGTTTTCCGCAGCTTCATTTTGGTCACAATATGTGAAATGAAGTACTGTTACTACTATCACTGCAAACGTATACATTATTCACCAATCGACTCACGGCCCGCGCCATCTGTGACATTATCTGGACAGCGTAGTCTGGCGGTAAGCATGTGCTACACACCGCAGTGCTACGCCGATAGTCGACACTGCGTGTGAACTGACGTAGTGGAGAGCTGAAAAAAGAAAAGTGTGGTGTTGCAGATGCACGTAAAATGAAGTTGTCAAACGCGTAGGATTGCCTAATAACAAATTTACTTCTGTCGTCAGCTATCTGGTTTGTCTCGTGTTTATCATACACCGAGTTATCCACGACGCAGGTTAGTACGTGCATTGTTTGTACTTGTCATCCTCGTGGTAGGAGTGTACGGGTGGAGGGGGGGAGTAAGTGAAAGATTGCGAAAGCTCTTATTCGCTTTTATAGGCTAGTAATAGGGACATTTGTACTCGCAAGAACGTACTAAACCACGGCGTTACTTTAATTTCTAGCTGTAATGCAAATCCAGTCGTTTTTCGCGCCTCTTAAGCCCTCAGCGATTTGAGGAGTGCTTGCGCTGAAGCATTGAACTCTGTTGTTTGTTGTTATATAATCGGTTATTGTAAAACAGGTGTGCGACGGAATGAATATAACCAGAATTGCTCAAATCACTTTGTCCTGATACACACCTATTAATTCCATCATCGTTGAAGTTACTGCGCACACTTGAATGGATAAGACAACGTGCTAATCAATCGTCTTTTCAATTCACGGAAGATCTAAAAGGGGCTTTGTGTCAATTCATGGTAGAATCCCTTTGGAAGATCATACATCAGTGTGTAGAACACCTAATAAGTTCCCGTGCTTTTGATGAGAGTGAGACAAATGAGTCCTTCGGCTGATCTGGACTAGTTTATCCGGCAACTCCATTTGTCACGACCGCTAATAGTGTGCAGAACCCGACAAGCGTAAATGCTACAACGATTATGTAGTTCATCCTGAATGGCGTTTACAAAACTGACAAGTTCCTTGTTTTGTTAGTAGGTTTGCTTTTTTCCGCTGAGGTTGTTTTAGGCCTGGCGGTAAGCCAAGGGTCAGGTTGTTCATACGTCGCCTTCGTTAGAGCATGAAGATAAGCGGTCCGGTTATCATAGGAATCGGATGAATCAGGTGGTGTGTTAAGATGCAGAGGTCTGAGTTAGCATTCCTTTCACGGAACACCAGACAGTTGCATGCAATCTGACATTGATTAGGTCAGAAATCTTTATAGTGGAGTAATAAGAAAATTCTGAAGGGGGAACAAAGCGTCATGTGGATAAAATACGGTGTTATTTGAAAACAGCATGAATATAAGAAGTTAAGCATCGAGCCTTGTTCGGAAACAAATAAATTTAGACATTCAGCGCTTCTAAGCAAAGTAGTATCAACTGCATTGCAGTTATCATATGAAATACGTAGAGAACTGTCCCAATGACCTACGCGAAACTAGGAAAGTATGCCAGAAATCTCGTGAGGTATCGTTTTCGGGCAGCTCGTGGAAATGTGTAGGCTCGAATGAGTGACATGACGGCACAAGCATGCCGTTAGGGCTTGCACTAAAGAAGCAATCGACTGAATTAAAGACTGAATTAAACAAGTAGAATCTCTTATTTTCTTTTCATTTTAATTCATTTTATCGAAAATACAAAGATATAATTTTCAGGAAGGAGGAAGCGGCTATTCAAAAGCCTGCCATTCAACACATAATGGGAAAGTCAGGCAGTGGTGTTAGGATTCGAACATATCCCCGGGTGATAATTTGGTGAAGTTATCACCGGGCCACCACTCGAGGGAGTTACACCACGGATCACCAGAGCGAGTGATGAATCCGAAATCGCTCTTGGTCCAGGCTACGAGTAGATTAATTCTATATGTACCGCTGTCTCTCAAATAGATAGTTTCATCCTTAACTTACTCATTGAGCTAACGCTAGTCTAATCAAATGGCACTTGGTTTTATGCAATCTACAATTCGCAACCCTAATCTTACAATTAAGAGTGAATATTGATAATGGCCATAACAGATAGGTAATTTTGACTTGAAACTGATCCCAGAGGCCTCTCTTTTCGTCCCGCTAAATATTTCTTTGAACTCGCAGGATTTTCTGAGTGTTGTATAAAAAATACGGCTATTTAAATATTTTTATTCTAAACGACTAGAAGGCACCACATAATGGTTGGCAAGGCTTGGCCACTGAATAAATAACCAATAGCACTCCCTGCAAATCTGAGGTGAAAGCTGAACTTGGTCACTAATTCCTGCCTTGTTATTCGTGGTATAATGTTCTCTTGGCAACAGTCGTCAAAAGGCAGAGTAAGCACCCTAGGATGTAACTACTTCAACAAATGACTGCGGTTCCCCTAACTGATAAAAAGGTATTGATGTTCTTGAGAAGAGAGTTTCTGTGCCTTTGAAGGGATAATGTTTGGTTCTCGTACTCAACGGAGGTTTATCCGGTAATAATGAAGTTTGGTGTCTGACGAAAGAGCATTGCTGTCGGGAAGCGTCGATAAACTGTTCGACTAATTTCACCCAAGCTGAAACTATTATCCTAACCTATTGACAAGTGGCAAGAAATGATGATAACTGGAAAACGTCCAAAAAACGGAAGATCACTAAGTACTCATTCCACGATGTCAGTTCACCTTTAAGACGCCCCGCCCCTACGCCCTGAAACGGAAATGTGACCGTATGTTTCTCCCGTTATCACATCATCTTACAAATAATTCCTTGCCCAGATTGTCGCACTTCTCAACTGGAGGCAATTGAAGCATTCTGCAGACACGGACGAGACAGGAAAGTTCGTGAACAGTCGATTCCTGTCAGGAGTAAGCATTTCAGGAAATTTTACACGTAATCAATTTTGCCAGGCGACCGTTTTCAGGCGAGGCAATTATTGTACCAACCGGACATGAAAAAGAAAAGAAAACATAGAAACCCAATGAATGACTGAAGAACTTCAGTTCCCATTCATCCCGAACTTCAGAACCCGCGGCGAACGGTGAATAATCACTGCAGGTGAAAATGGCCCAATTAAAATTTTTCCTCGAGGTTTCCTTCGAAGTGTTTTTTACGGGACGCATCATTGCATTCTACAGTGCCGGTTGGTCCATAAAGCATTCAGGCTGGCTGCACATCCAAATTCATCAATCTCTCTCAACTTGAGGTAATCGAACCGTGATCCACTATGTCCGCATGATTTCACTCAACGGATCAGTCACATGTATCGATGGAGAAAGAGAGGGAAAGCATTTTCCTTTCGTGGTACGCTTTCTTTATTCAAGTACCTCAATATTGGTTAACGGGATCAATGTTTAGAACGATCCGTTAAATCGAGAAAGCACTTCATTCAACGTTTCCTCAACCTCGCCTGATAACGCCCATCTCCAACCGATGATGCAAATGAAGGTCATCTTCAGATCCACATGAACGACTGCATCAATATATCGTTATCACCCATTTGGCTTATGATTTTCATAATGCTATGGCTCTGTGAACTCTGTGAATGAGTTTTCCGAATCCTTGTTATTATCACGCACCCTGCATTTGCGTTATCTGCTGTATTCCGCGTCGAATGAAAGTAAAACTGAGATTGTCCTTGAGTAGGATACTGCCAAGTGCGCATAAGGCAGCAGAGCNCACATCTGAACTATTCGCTCGTGCTAAAACTGCGATCGGTTAGAACTACGGGGCCAGTGATTGTCGTCCGCTCCCCGCTCCCCGGCGTGGTGCCTTCGAATGCATTCGACCGAGCGCTGGGACGCCCCACGAGCAACAAAATGGGTCATCTCAGAATGAGGTGGTTCTTACCNGCCAGTCTACGCTTTATCTGCAGCAAACCATTGCTTTGAAACTGTACAGTGAGCAACAATATGGACCTCCTATAAGAGTCTAAAGACACCGATTTATCATACATAGTGACGTCAGGTTTGCTACGGATAAATATCGCTACAGACAACTTTAAGAACTCGTTTTCCCTATCTTTATTTTTAAACAACCTGTCCTGGTCTGCTCATATAATCAGCATTCTTACCAAAGTTGGAAAAATTCTTTTAATGCATACAGGCACAGGAAACTGGCTGTTCACATAATCTAATTCTTGAATTCGTCACAGTGGAGTTATTAGATTTTTTTCAATTTCAAGACTCTCGGTGCTTGTGATACCTTTATTGACGGAAAAACACGTGATCAAGGAAACGATCTGTCGAATCCCCGAACTAGCTCCAAATATCAACTCATCCCTGTGTGTACTTCCACTTATAGAAACAGTGTGATTCCAAACCTCGCTCGGTTATTGGTTAATCGTAGGACTATTCTCACCCACTACAGGGACAAACTCTTGCACTGCGTTCTTTGCCTTAGTTACTACAATACAGAAATTTCTACATTATTTTTGGTTATTCGCAAGTTGTTTTGCTTATTCACTGTGCAAGTTTGTAAGTTACTGAAAAATCACCCTTCGGGTGCATTAGGCGTTTCTTGACTTGATTTGAATGGCATTTCGATTGAGAAGGATGTCTGCAATAGTAGAACTTCGTTCGCAAACCGCCCCGTGTAAGACAATGCGAATTTATAAATGTTTCATTATCAAAACAATCACAATTTCCTTTGCCGAAAACTGAACTACTCAATATTCCCCTGCAAGTTTGCTGTGTGCTCTGAGCTGTCGATTTGGTTAATGTTGTTGTTCATCTGGTAGCTCGTCGCACTTTGTACAACTAATTAGACTGTGTTCGTTTGTGGGTTCCTCATTGCTTCACGATTCAAACCGGAATGAGTATCTTTGCATACTATTTCTTCCTTTACTTTTATTTTCATTTGACTTAACTTTATTGAATAAATGAAGATACAATTTTCAGGAAGGGACAAGCGGCCAATCAAATGGCTGCCATTCAACACACAATGGGGTAAGTCAGGCGGTGGTGGTGGGATTGGATTCTAGAGTATATTAATGTTTTTTTTTACCAAATTCGTCTTCTCGAGGAATTCTTCAATCCCATCATGGATGATATAGAATTTCATACCCACACACCCGAATCACCACCGGCCGTCTTCGTACTCCGATTGCACCGACCCGTGTGTGACAAGCGCGTAATCACATTGCGAAATCCATCAGCGGATATGGGGTATCAAATTTCACACGTATTGAGATCAAACCGAATCAAGCACTGTACAATTTGAAAATCAGTCCTGATGGGAGGAGTACGTCTGTTTACTCTTCTCCATTTCCAGTGGGGGTAAACTCGCGAAGTTCAGCATTAACTGGGCCCAATCCATTCCATGTGAAGTGATGGTTGCATCGTAGTGACAAGTTCCAGTTGAAAGAGCTTGTTACCCACTTATGCATTAAATTTATCATTAGAAATTGAACCGCGCCTTGGATACAAAACTCTGATAACCCCGCTGTAGCAGAGACGGAACCATTGTTTGCTGCTCCCAACGTGCAAAACGTTTCGCTGTGACTGAAATTAGCTACAAGTCATATTTTCCCTCTGTGTGGCTTTGATTAGTAAACTCCTTTTAAATCAGTCGCCATAGCAACGAGACAACAACAATCAGGGAGTGCATGCGGATTATGCTAAATGAGGAGAAGCCGACACTATTTGGTGAATGCATTGCTTTGATCACGTGAGAGCGATGAGGAATACGAAATCCGGATGATTGTGGATGAATACGCACGGTGGCGGTAGGAAGATCATTCCTGATGGGGTTCTTTCAGACGCCTTTCATTTTATTTGAAGACCTATTAGGAAATTGTATCTCTCATTTGACGTATTTTGTCTGCTTTACTAAGTTTTTCTCACGTCCCATGGAGACAGCTGATGAAATGTGCAGCAGTAAAAAGTTTATAGGAGATAGTGAAAACCAAAGAGATGTTTTAATCCGGGTTTGATTAGAACCGTCTGAGAAGTGATAGTGATCACGGTGAAAGATACCGTCACACACATACACACACAAGTGTTGCCAACTAACATTTCCATTACAACACATACACACACATCGCGACTGAGTTCCTTTATCTTGAAATTTATTCACACTTTAGTCTATGAAATGTGATAAAGTGTAAAGATAAAAAGAGATAAAATTGATGTATCCGTTCTGTATGAGAGTCTACTTTGTCATTGACACTGGAAACTGTGAAATCCCGTACGCATTAATCATCCTCATCGAGGCAGTGAAACT
>UZAN01040245.1:61195-85433 GCA_900618425.1 Echinostoma caproni
ATCAAGGCTGCTATTGACTCAGTTGACTGTGAGATTCCGCCATAGAAAACAGCAGCACTTGTGTCAGACACACGTGGAATGTCTTGGTCCCCCATCTCCATTGGGGTCTGAACTGAACAATCATCAGCCGTTCCGGAGGGGCCTTGTCCGGGGACACGGATCTGAACGTAGTCAGGGGTTTCTTTCAGGGTCCACTTGCATTGTGTTTCGGGGCAGTTTTTCCGCTGGCATCCAGAATCTTCGAGCTCAAAATCCCCATTCTTGAGGGCTCTCTGATTGGAATCAGTTCGGATGGCTACCACCTCCGTTAGTCAGTTTGGTTGCCGTGATTCCCATAGGCTGGGATCTAGAGCCTTCGATTGACTGGACAGGTGTCACTTTCTTTGAGGTGAGTTCCCTCAGTACATCCGTCAGTTTGAAAGCACTTACTGTCTCCTCGGTATTACTTATCCGTACCGTCTCCCGCAAGCCCTCGGGCAGGCTCCCAAAAGGCGATCCAGCATTAAATCCGGACGCGCGACATCATCCAAAGTAGGGAGCACTCGAGTGAACAGGGCACGCAGAGCCACGGCATGTGACAGGGGTCCACGCCAACTCCGAAATGCGCCGTCCTGAAGCTCCGCCACGCCTGCTGGCGATCAGTCGGGGTGTCAAAATCCGTGATCGGAACGTCCTTCGCGGTAGCTCACTCCATTTTCCCCGGGCCTCTTCGCGCCACATCCATCTCCGCCCGCGCTCGGCCCATGAGAAGCGTTCGGAGGGCCCTCAACTCACCACGCTTCGGCAGTATCCCCGCAGCTCCGCGGCGTCCACGAGCTCTTCTAGGAACGTGGGTGCGTCTCCATCCTCGAAGGTTCCAGGCCACAGAACCTTCATCCTGATCCTCGCGACGGCACCGATTGGTATAACTCCAGCAGACGGTGCTCGGTCAAGGATAGCCATTTATTGAGGATCACAGAATGAACATCAGCATTGTGGCATACATAACACAGAGAATCTAATCAGAAACATATCATTGCAGTTCCTGGCCGCGCGACGGGTAAGCAACCGATAGTTGAGACCCCACAAATTTCCCTCAGTCATCTTATTAGTTTTTGATAGTTGCAAGTAATCACTAACTATGTTACCTACCACTAACAAATGATTAGTATCTCACGACACTGCTACTACCACTACTAACGGTGCGTCATAGCTCTTGAGGCTATAGTCTACAGTAGTATCTCGTTGTACTGTATCATCGTTGCGGATTGATCACAACCGATCAAAAGCGGTCTGGGAGACAAATACAGGTGGGTAGAATGGGTTGCAATGAAGGGCTAAAACCTCAATCCCTCCGAGTTGTTATGATAGTTACCTTAAGCCACGAACAACCGGGTTGGAGCTATTTGAAAGAGCTGAATCAAGATGAGCATAATGCGTACTGGAAAAGCACAAAACAATCCAATGGTAACGACCCGCTAATTAGCGTTCATTTAGTGAGAGCAATATGTACCAGAACAACTTGTTTTCTTTCGAATTATTCAAAACCGAAAAACGTTTTATCCAATTAACAAACTGGTAGAAATAAAATTTGTCATTACTAGCTCTGAGAGAGTGAGCTTGTGAACGTAAAGTTTTATTCCTCGAAATCGGAGTTACACAAATTATGAATCAATTATATTCCTGTCATTGGTGTTTGCATAGACAAAATGTAAGCCTAAAGCATGAAAGTACCATCACAAAAATATCCATGATTTAATCGAGGTGCCCAATACACTTCGATGTTGGTGATCACAACACCTTTGAAGGTGTTTGTGTTCGTATGCCAAAGTGAACTACCAATAGTTTTCCAACCCGGTTATAGCACCGTTGATTGGAATTGATTATTGAACTGATCAGCATGAATACCGTACATCAGCGGCGTTCTTCCAGGAAAAATGTGCACATTTTTGATCCCTTCATTTGGCCGTGTAGCTCATGGGTATAGGTTCGAAGTTCGCGAGGTGATTCCTGACAAGGATACAAAAAGTGCGCACCTCTGACGAGCCGAAAACATGATGAAACAGCTGTTCAGTGCTCTTTGTCGATCTGCACAAACACTTACATCGCATTTGATTGCGAGTACCTCGTGAGGAAGTAACGATCTCCCAAGGAGTGAAGCCCACACCACAACAGTGCTTGGTAGCGGTGAAAAATAAGTCACGTGAGCTACACCAAACATTCACTGTCCCCACATCTCGTCACTGTTGGCCCCTACTGTTCACCCTGAAAAGATTTGTAACGCCAAACGTATAGCGCTGGTGATGTTACAAGTTTCACTGCCAAACTGTTTTCCATACTTTCGGCCAAGTGTATGCGCTGGAGTCAAGTAACAGGCATGTAATGGTTATAGTAGTAGTTGTTGTACGCACTGAACTAGGAATCCGAGCCACGCAATACGAATCAGGGAACACAAATCAAGGACTAGCAATCACGGACCGGATCACATAAGCAATGGACTGCAATGCCACTGGTAGGCAATATCCCACATAACTGAGAAGTGAGGAAAAAGACACAGAAGTAGTAGTTCATTTATTGGATGAAATAATAGGGATTAAGTAATATGTACAAAGTAAGTTCATTGATTATCCGGGCTTCTACCAATCGCGTTCCAGTATTGCATGTGTCGCTATGCTCTCTCTGGGCCGCACGGTCTCTGATTGGCTGGTACGATTCACCTATGGTACGTGGTCAGAAGCAGTGACACGTACGCGCGGTGTTGACGTCACCCGTGAAGTTTGGTTGGTCGCAGTTGTCCAAAAACGGTAACGCGTCGCTCCAGGGTACGCATCATCTCGTAAGCCCGGATCGCCACAAAACAGCCGCCGGAAATTTCCAACTGTCAGTGGTAGGTAGACAAGTGAACAACAGTTCCCCAGGAGCACACGACAGGTTTCGCGGTGCATACCGCTCATCACCTTTGCGTATCTGGTAGTAGTCCCTCATCCAATAACCTAATTGTTCTCCGAATGTTTATTTTAATCACAAGAACCGAATGGATTATAAGGGACCACACCCTGGCATGCGGCTCCTACCTAAACAGTCCGTTTGTGAGTGAAAGCATACCTGATGAGCGGAACGCATCGTTAAACGTACTACATGTTGCAACCCAATTGCAAAAGGGCATGCAATCCCAAATGAGCTGTGATTAGTAGCATCCGACGCACGAAAAACGATATAACCTTGATTCACAAATAAATTGCTTCGGGACATCATCCCCACAGCGCTACACCCCGTGGAGCAGACTGGAAGCTCAGGATGATATTTAATATTACTGTTTTTCTTTTGGAGCATTCGACAAGAGCAGCTGTCAATCCCGTTGCACAAGCGTGTACTAAGTCGAAACCTGACCTGTTGTTCACGAACTCCAACCACAATTGAACCGGTCTAATAAGAGCTATCATCCGAAAGGACAAAAAAAACATGGACAGTCTCATTGAGCACTGTGACAGGCGCGAATGCGGCAGTCGACACGGTGAAACGTGGGTGGCCTATAAACAACCTAGGTAGTGCATTTCAATGTCGGTTGAAATAAAGCTAGCACTGTGGCCGTTGACTGTTGTTCGATTAGGCTCGATACCAATCTCTCTGAGTTGTATTGCTAAATGACTACGATGGAATTATAATACGCAAACAGGGGAAAATTTTGACAAATACTGAAATCAAAAACATAGCTTTCTGTGTAGGATTTCACTTTTTCGAAATCGTGTGTGAAGTGGAAACTGTTACTGAATGTTTAAACTACCAACCACAGTTGAGTTAAAATACTGTGGGCTTCAGATCGATTAAGCGCAGCGTAAATGTTTATTGCAATCGCATCCTCCATTTAATTGACATGGGTATGTTGGCAAATCATTCCATCAAATTCTAATGAAAAGGGAAATTAGGGGTATTATTTCCAGCAAACTGCAATGTTCCCATGTTCTAACCGTTACCTTATACTTTATATTCTCTGCTGAGTGACACGAGTAAACATCCTAGCAACCAATCGGTACTTTTAATCGGTCAGAATGTCATATGTAGAGGTTTTCAAAAGGGATAGGCACAGTGAATAGTTGTGAAGTAGCGGCAGTTTAATCGGTCATATCCTAGCAACCGTCTAAGTGTTTGATTGAGTATCAGCGTAGATATGGTTTGTGCCTAACAGCAAAGCGGGGTCCCTCTTTCCCTCTCTCCCTCCCTCATGATGGTGAACCACCATGCCGGAAACTAGATGGGAATCGTGTAAGTCCATCATGTAGATTGAACTGGATTCGTATAACGCTATCTGACACTGCATTGAATGCGGCTACCGGATGATCATATTGAACACACAAAAGCCATCTTCTCACCTAGGTATATTCACATCAGTAAAGAAACCATATGAACCAATGATTTCACCAAAATTCTGTCCTGGGAACTGCCGAATAAATTTTTAAATCAAATTCTAATCGGTGTGTGACGATTCACTTGACACAAAGGAGTTTTCTCTAAACTTAAAATGTACCCGGTGAACATATATCAGTGAGTTCAACCGGTATAGCTATACACTATGAGTGATTATCGACAAACTGTCCATCACAATGTGGCCTAATTGTTGCGGGGCTTGAACTTGCCCACGCACGCACAGGTGATTGATCGTATCACATCAATGGCAGTGAACTGACTGACTGTCAGGGATTGGAACAGGAGACTAGATTTATTCGTTTTTTTTTCCTTGATTGGTTGAGATTTGGACGTGACTATAAAAGCCAACCAGTGTTGATGGCACTCAATCGGATGGAACAGTGCACGCACGGAGAGGGAGACAAAAATACAAAACACAAATTACTGAACACACAGTGTAGACGAAATTATATGTTTTCGGTGAATTCCTTTTCAAGCCTTTACAATGACGTTTAAATGAGACAATTTTAATGGCGTCAAACAGAACGGTGCTGGAGTTAGGTGTTTAATAATGAGCCTGAGAAAACTCCAAATGTGTGCGCTGTTTGGATCAGGTAACCAAAATCGCTATACTACGTCATGGTCATGTAAACAAGCGATTTTATCTTGCCTTAGCCAGGGAAGTTTGAGAGATTGAATGAATTTGCGTTGTGCGTACAGCTCAGGCTTCATGAGTCGGATGCCAATAGCTTCTGTGATCGCTAACGTCCGAAACGGTATTGTTCTCAAGGGGTGTGGTGAGACTCGATTAATGATTGTAAATGCCGAGCGCATGTCAACCAAGTGTCCCGTCTCTAACAGATTGTGGATTGTGTTCTCTGATCCTTTGAGATAACTGCCTTGTCTCTCCACCTACATAAGTCGCACCACAGGTACACTTGAATTTGTGGACAATCACAGATGAAGTCAAAACAGACATTTTATCTTTGCTGTAACATCAGATTTTTGGTGAGGTAGAGAATGCACATCCTTGCTGAGCGGCATTAAGTGCGGATTTCACTACTGCAGATAAAACTCTGTTGACGCTGTCAGTGGTGACCACCTTTGAATGGAAGTTTTGTAAAAAGCAGTTTCTTCGCTTTTGGCATTTTTATTGGCTTATTCTGTTCAGTCCAATTACGGTCGATACACTTCTCAGGATAGAGATTTTCCTGTAAGGTTCTCCTCACTAGTTCAAGTTCATCCTTTAACGTATCTTCTGAACAGATGCGTCTTTCAGTCTGCAGGAGACAGCGTACGGAGTAACGTTTTAGGTAGACTGAGACGAAACTATAAAACTTTGTGTATTGTGCACCCCACGTTGCTTTTTGATATACCTTTATTTGGATGGAGCCATCGGGGCGTCCAGTTAAACGAACATCCAAAAACGGAAGGGAGTCCTCTGGAATTTGCTGATTGCGACTGCGATACATTTGGCTAATTTTTTGCTCGTACAAACCCATACCGGAAACCTAAAGAAGACTGAGCAACAGCACTTAGCTTCTGCAAAGTCGAACCGGTCCATTAGTAAAATTCCAAATTTATTTGACCAATAACTCAAGGTGTAAACCATCAATTGTGTTAATCAGGAGCAAGGATGATGGTTCACCAGTCGAAAGTTCATGATTTGCGATATGGAACAGAGTGAAAATAGAAAGCCACGCCGAATAGTCCTAGAAAGAGCAAAAATATTACTCCTTGCCATGATGATATCAAAGTCCCCCCCCCTCTCGGTGCTCAAATCGCGGAAAGTGGGCAGTGTTGTTGTTGCTGGCTTAGTTCCCCTCGACAAAATGGAACTAGCTGAGTTTTCCCAACACATCTTCTTCATTTACTCACGAAATGAAAACGAAGGTTATCACACGTTGAATGTTGAATGCGCAAATCAACAAAAAACAGAAGTAAGCAACAATGTTTCATACGCAAATTTTTATCATTTTCGGGGGTGTTTGGCATGCTCTTGTTATCACTAAGTTTTCCAAAATGACCAGTATTGATGTCCCCTGATGCCTTTTTTCGTTACATCTTCCGTTACTACGACTAGCATAGCTGTCTCTTTTTTGTGCGTTGCGTGAAAGTTTTCCACACAGTTTTTTTATTCTGTTTCTACTCCCCAAATGACAATGCGGATTGAGATATATTTGCTTTGAAATTTGCCTGTCAATGGACAGATATCATTTAAGGATAAAACCAAAAACATAACCGGTTGGTTGAAGAACTATAGACGAATTGAAAAATCCATATGGATTCCGCACATACAAGTGGACGAATTGAATGAATTCGTATATTTCGCAAGATCTAGATGAATAAAAACACCACGGAATTTCAAGCTTCCATGAATGAAGCTTGAAGTCTAACGCATACGAACGTTGCCACGACGATATCTAGCCCAAATATATCTGGCCAACTGAGGAACATGACCGTCGTATATTGATTTCTTTTAGCAGGTTTATTGTTCATTATGCCTATTTTTCCATTGTATAGAAAAATCCAATTGGATTGTTCATCTGCTTCCATTTGGTCTGATTTGAAAAACCGTTGTTGTTTCATGATAAAATTCACCAATTCATTGGAGTTTTTAGGGTCTCGAAACAAACATGTTATTTTTGATCTCCAGATAGTAAAATGAGCAACTGAAATTTGTTAGAAGAAACAAAAATCATAAAAACTATCAACTGTTTTAGATGAAATCGGATTTTGGGAGTAGAAAATGAGTGCATTCTAAGTGGAACTCAAGTAGTCTCGGTCCGAATTAGCTGATAGGTTGGTCTAAACATTTTGTACGACAAGATCGGGAACACCGCTGAGCTAGGGCGAGAATATCAAGTTACATCAAGTGAAGAATGAACTTTGTGTAGTCATTGGGCGACAAATTTTCAGCAACAATCCTGTTTCAATATCATTGGTGAACCTGAGCGCGCATCGACAATGAACATTGTGCAGTACTGTGAAAAGAAGCACAGATTAAGAAGGGGGACAAGTAATATAAATATAAACTGTAATTTACTACACAGCTAGTACGAAATTTATGCATCGATTTATCTGAAAGCCGTTCCCTTGAGGCCAGAACGCTAGGAGTTAATCTTAAATTGGAATTCATGTCTGACTTCATAGGTGGATATCGAAGGATAGTTTGCCAGATGCGGACATAATGACGGCTTATTCAGAATTACGTCACACAGGGAACCACAAATGGGACATCTGATAATTAGAAATGGGGTTGCATACATATGTGGAAATGCTTTGCAGAGGTTGCCCAATTCGGTAAAATATTTAAACATCTGACCGGGGAGGATCCCAAATCAGCAGCAAGTACAGTGAAACAAAAGGTCAGACGAAAGCAGCTCACAATGTATGTATCATTTATCCATGGTTTATGGTGCAACTTGATGACCTGCTGAGTTTGTTACACACCGAATTACGCCTAGGAGGACTTCATAAATTTAAACCATCTGTGATATTGTCACGTGAGGTGTCTTTATTCCGGTCAGCTTTTATTGATTGCATGCCATGCCGGGTACTATTCCCCCTGATTATCTGAAGCTCTCTACCTTAGCACCATATGTGAAACGCATTTCACATTATTTATTATTGTGAACCATTAACATTGATTCTACGTTGGATGTCGTTTTTCTTCCTCAATTGCTCACCCAATGGAGCTAATATTAAATGTGTTCTGATCATTCAGTTGCTTTTTACAAAATTACGAAGATGATTGCAATACATTTAACACACAATTCCGATAACCCAAAGCGAATTGCATTTTGATCACACCTAGTCATGGATGCATCACACAAATTCGCTCCTCCGTTCATGTTTCTTTTTACCCTAGTTACCAACTGCAATAACACAGCGGATTACGAGAATCACGCAAAATCACAATCTATCCCAACGTGAATTACGCCGTGCGACTGTGGACATAATTGAGCAAATGCGATCAGTCATTCACGTCATTAGTACCCGTACACTACTTATTTACTAATTTGCGACAATTAATGCACGTGGAAACGTAATGGTCTGTAAAAACGGGGACACATTGGAATAGGGTTTCCTCTATCGTGAATCTCAGCTTTTTATCAGGCAATCGGCAGCACGAGTATACTACATTCCACTACATCCCTTGTTGATTACCTGAGGCACAGTTCGGATTAGCTGCACACACACTTGGAGTGCATCACTTGTGTCGGAACTAAACCATTTATGAACTAAACCAATGGGAAAATCAGAGTATGTATGGGCACCAGAATATAGCCTTTAAACAGTATTCCCTCTGCCCACTTTGGAATGCGTGTTCCTCCAATCAGCTGACTGAAATCGTCCCGTCTCTCTTCGGTAGGATTTAATTCGAAACAAGGGGTTTACTTCCCCGGTGCATAGATATCTGGTTAACTAATACCTGTGGGACACCTTTCCAATGTTATTAAAGATTATCCATCAATGTATACGTCATACAATTGAATTATATGGGAAAATGAATGTAGGAAGATTTTCGTCTTGCTGAGTAAGTAGGGATAGCATTGTGGTTGAGGAAGTAAGCGTGTAAATGCTTTGGTTGAGCATAGTTGATACTGCCCTTCATATTGCACGCCGCCATCAAACTTTAGACGTATCGCACTCCAGTCAAATCAAATAAAGATTTACAGTGATTGAAAAGAGTCGTTCAATAAGGGCAGTCACTTTTGGTTCCAGCGTCATATCGAACATCAGATTTGACAGGAAAATCCGAAAATGATGATCTCAGAGGATATTTTGGTTGAAATACACTCAATTTCCTGCTATGTCGCGCCTTTCTGAAATTCGAAAAACGGGGCAAAATACGACACTGCATGTTACTCAGTATTAGATGGCAATAAGTAGTACAAAATTCCGATGGGGAGTTTTGTAGCAAAATGAAAAAGATCGATGAAAAGTACGTAAAGTTCGTTGTGTCCCCGATGTCTATATTTATACACTGTTTTTTTATAACAGAATATAAATATACCATCTCGCGTAGCCTCAATGAAACGAAGCAATTTAAATCGCTTTTCATCCACACTCCAGTAATTGACCCGAAATCTGCGTATTAGCAAGCAAAAACAGCTTCATTTGATTCAGTCATTTGCGAGTTTCTCCAATTGTGATAACTTTCGCCCCATTCACTGACTCACATTCATCTTCTTCTTTGTGACCGTTAGCTTGTGTCGAGACCAGTTTATTTAACGACTAAAAAGGGACCTGTTACAACATTTCTAAATAACGCACATCATAATCATAAATTTCGAGGCAGACGATTTTTTCTTCAAAAGACACCCATCAATAGACAAACAATGAGTGAAATCTTCAATCGAATTGCAGTTATCCTCTGGTGGATGCCCCATCGGCTGCTTCAATGTAGGGAATGAACCCACCTTTTATGAAGGCAGTGATGAGCAAGTGCAGATACACAGACACCCAAGCTTTCTTTACCAGATGCATGCCCACGAGGATGTCTACCTCGGCTTTCGCGATAAGTTGCTTATCTTACGCCAAAGACAAAACGTAGTTCAGTAAATATTTCCGAAACGAACATTTAAAAGACGAAATCACTGCTTACTACATTGGTTGCAGCACTGATGAACAGCTTGGAGACAGCGTTACCCATTTGACTTTGGAGAGTACTAGGACTTCCTTTTGGAGAGGGAGGTTATCTATATGTAGTAAAAATATTATAAACTCTTTGAGAAACCATCTAGTTGGCCGAAATTCGCCAGCCACTATGAATAAACAAAGACGCTATCCGTGCGTTTCTTGAATAATTGTAACTATAGAAAACGCTTTTTGCATCTATGCCGGGGAAAATTGTGGACTTTTAAATTTTGTAATAACCAGTAGTAATAAATTTTCTCCAGTAATCCTTCCACAAAGGAGTAACGTGATCCTTTCTTTACTTTTATTGTATCCAGAAACTGTTTGTCCTCTGAGACCTAATAATCTTTCTGGAAGCGGTCTGTATTACAAAGCTGTTTCATTTGCATTGAAAATGCAGTCAGTATATCAATGGATCAACTGCGATAAACCCACTCGAAATTCTTCCACTGTATCATTTGATACCACCAAACTTTCCCCATCAAACTCTAAAGTAATGCTCGTGACTAGCTGTTTCCTCTTACCTTTGGGAAGGAATAACACTTGTCTGCGAAACCGACCTTGGATGACGCTATTTGTTTCTCCTGTGCCACTCAGTTGATAGGCAGCACCTCTGCTGCGCATTATTTCTAGTGTGCTCTGTGGTCCCCAGGAAAACAGAAACATCTGTCAATGACTCCTAGGCCATCCCGCATCTTGAAAATTCCCTTGTGTGCACATCTGACCGGTTAATTCATAAGGTGAAAAACTCGCCTTGTGAAGCCTGTTCTTGAATTCACGTGAATCTACAAGAATTAACAAGGGTCACACGATTCTCCCATAGTTCGCTACTTGTATCACTGATCAGGGTCAAACAGCTATCCAGTGCTTTCCACTTTTAAAGCTTGCATTTCAGTTGCTCCGTACACGATAAAATTCTACATGATGGAACCAAATCCCTAATGATTATATATAAGCTGTACGTCTTGGCCACTGTTTCGATTTCAGTGGATTCAAACTGCCTGGATTTTCAACGGAGAGTCCAGCCCAGGCAAACGTTCATTTAAGCTTTTCCTATGACTTAATCACTAATTTACACAAGTTATTTCTACTTCAATACTGACCGGACGCTTCAATTTGTTACGTTTACCGTCTGTGGTCATGAAGGTTACGGTCATTTTTCCCGGCTGTATGCTTACTCTCGACTCAGCGCACTGACGTAACTGTACAAACTTGGGGCCTGAGTATAATCACAATTCACTCAGCGGGTATGCGAGGTTGTGGATTAAGATGTTAGATTTCGAATCGGTCGATAAACCCCGTCTTACTGAATGACAGAGTAAGTTTTATAGGTAGAGGGTTAGATCATACTTTTGTGATTAAACTACCAATGCTCCATGTAAAATGTTGTATGTCAAATTTATGCTATTCAATATTTTTTCAATTCTGCGTTATCGAAGATCATGTACATACATAACACAGTTTCTTCACCAATAGTACATCACTGGTTACTCAAAAATTCATTTACACACGTGAACACATTTCCAGGTTCGACCAGACCAAAAATTATCGATCTTCCCTGGCACCTTCTCCGAAGCATTACTTCCTTTATCAACTTGTCCCTCAGTACAGTCATTCTCATTTCTCTGGTACAATAATGATGCGTTCCTTGCGATGAATAAACTCGAAAGTAAAACAGAAATTGTCAATTTGACTGGGTATATGAATGGACCCGCTCTTGTCCAATCCCTCTTTTAGTTGCACCCAATGAAATGCAATTCATCCATTTGCTGTCAGAATGATTGAACGCAGTGATCAGTGTCAGTCGATAGCGGTTGCGGACTACCGGAAAAGGAAAGCGCAATGAGCCTCGACGTTATTACTGGTGTATCGCATATCTACAGTTGAGTGTGATTCGCCGGCAGATTGAGATCAGATTTCAATCGCTTCTTTGTGTGTGTGTGTGTGTGTGTGTGTGTGTACGAGTTGGAGCAGGAAGCGAGCCAGCCTTTTGTCAAACACTTTGGTTTTCCTAAACATGAAACAGTATGATCATTCAAAATAGTATCACGCTGCAACAGAGGGGCTTAATTCTTCAACTGTTCTCATAGAAAATGTTATCAAAATACATTCCGAGAAAGGCGTTTAAAATGCACTGATTTTGGTGTCTTTTAAATCTCACTAATCTGGACAAGCTTAAGGTTTCCGTGGAAGATTGCTGTGCGTTTATCGGCTATTACACCGATCTGGGGATTACATGGTTTTCAATTGCAGCCCCTGCCGGCTATAGTCCATAAAGTGCTCCCCACCGTAATCCGGAAAATAGATAACAAAAGTGCAAAGTTATTGAAATGCAGTAAACCTGTTCTGATGAAACAGTCCCAACTTGTCATCAACACAGGAAGTCATATGCTGGCGGAACCGGCCATCAGCTTCGCGTACTGCCATTGAGCTGCAAAAGCACATTTATAGATGATAATGTCAAACAAAGAAACATACGAGGTTTGGTGAATTTGATGTGTGGAGGGCGAGGTAAATGGCAATATTGTATGACAACTGGTGAAGGGCGTATGTCTTCAGATCAAAATAATCTACGATGAGAACTACGTCAAAAGTCCGAAGATATGATTTTCAGGAAGACATTTTCGTGAAACATGGGACGACATTAAATTGGTTATCATACAATCATGGCAATCATGGCACGAGTGGAAGTGTTTATCTCGGAGCGTGAATCGAATTCGAAAAGAATCGGTGTATGCTCGTGACCTCATATGTCACTNGGATCAGTTCGTTTGCCGATACCTCAGATGTGAACTTCCTCCGCTCAACTTTTATGCGATATTCGCACTCATAAGCGAGATTTACTGGACATTGGTAGTGCTACATCAGGTTGAACCATAAGGTCCCTCATACGCGCGTGAAATAATGTGCGCCCATTTGATAAGGGTTTCTTTGAGGCTAATCCTCTATCTTCCAACATGGGTTCAAATTTTTATTTTGTTTACAAATGGTTTCCAAGTACATTATTCATATATTAACCGCGAAAATCAATCTCAAATTTACCCAGAAAAAAAAGATATTTTGTTATCCATGACCATTTCCCAGTGTTTAATTGTTTCGCCATCTCTCCGCCTTGTTGTGTATCCCAATTCATTTGCCTCCTAATATTCTTATTCTTGTTATCGTTAAGGCGTTGACACCATGCTTGTCTACAAGCCAGCTTATATATATATATCATTTTGAACTAAAAGGTTACCTATACGCACAGTCTGTGCGAACGCTCAGGACTGACACTCGGGGAGCCCAAGGACCCGTGATAAGCGTAGTGAGCTGCAGGAGAATCGTGTTGTGATTCGTCTCAACACTTAGAAACCCATGGGAACTTAAGAACACACTTCACAGGACGAGTTTTTCACCTTATGAATTAACCAGTCAGAGGTGTAAACAAGAGCAGTTTCAGGATGTGAGACGACCGAAGAGTCGTTGAGAGCTGTTTCTGTTCTTCGGGGGCCCACAGGGGCCCATTGTGGGGGATTATAGATTATTGCACAGGTTTTAAATAGTATTCAGCAGGGATGCAGCCTGTCAACCGAGTGGCACAGGCAAAACAAATAGCGTCATCCAATGTCTTACTCGTTTTAACAATATTTTGAGAGTATTCAGTTCCCCCTAGATGCAAGAGGGCAGTTTCGCAACAGTTCATTTATTTGTATCGCACAATCGTACGCCATAGATTACAAAATATAAAATATTAATGACACCGACAACTTGACCAGGATGCCAGACTAATTTCTGCACACTGACACTTTCTATCTATCCATCCCTCTCCCATCGGAAATCACATTTGCCAAGAACACGCGAGGTGCCTTGCTACAAATGCAATGAAAGCGCGCAGAGATGAATTATGATGATTCTATGAGCTCATCATCGTTAGTTCTCTGCTCAAACAGATTCCAAAACAATGAGTGAGTTCAACGATTCCCAAACAACGGTATATTCCATTGGGAGGCAAAACGTGATCATAAAAAACGGAACCTTTTAGTTTGATAAATAATAAATTATGGCATGTCTACCGCGGATTTACTCAAACTCTGTGCTAGATTTCATCTCCTTCAAGACAAAGCAAACCTGTTTACGGAGAATCCAGGAAGTACAGCTAATCAGTGAACCATAGAGGGTGCTATATGGTGCAAATGGAAATAGAAAATCAGGCTGACCAGCTGCCCGGTGGCCGAGTAGGTAACGTGCTTGAGTTCGGCCCAGGAGGTCCCGGGTTCGNGGTTCGATCCCCAGTTGGGTCGATTGAGTCACTATGTTGATAAAATTCAATCAAGTCAAAACAGCTGTTCAGTGCTTCCCAGGTTTTCAGTTCATACTTCATTTCTTATTTACTCGACCACTTCCCCTTTAGAAGCTATTAAGTAGTTGACTGGCTGATCGACCACCAGATTCCCAGCTGGATCCTCGGTTCAATAGGTGGTTTTGTATAGCGGAAGCGATCCAACGAGTTTCAAATGACCGTAAAGTGAGGGCTTCCTGGCTTTCCAATTCACGTTTCATTTCCCGTGTACATGGCCGAGTTAATTATATAACAAAATGTCCACGTGACTGCACGCCATAAAAGTTTAGATAAGTATTTTACTCCGCTAACAGATCAATGAAATGAGGCCCTGTGTAAAGGCGTGGAACATTTGGTTGTAGTTCAGACAAAGCGTGTGCGTTGTTTATACTTCAAACGCCTCTGTCTTAGGGGACGAATAAATACAACCAAAACAGCGTTCATTTGGAGCCACACGGGAGAATGTCTGACTTTGTTTGTTTGGGATGATTAGTTCCGTGAATGAAACAAATAATTACAAATGTTGCAAATAGGTCAATCACAATGTTCTTTAAAGGGAAACAAAGTTGCAAGGCAGGGGCTGACCCAAAATGAACGCTGTGGCGGACGTTATCCTCCGATCGAAACGTGACTCGGAATGTCCGTATGGTAAAAGGTGTTTTTAGTCTGGGATGTCAGAACCGAACCGTACCAAGTTCCGATCAGAGTCAGTTTTCTTTCCCGACCCATAAACTTGAGCAGTGTGTTCTAACTGACTTGACCGCTGGCAAACGGTGTGCATACAAACACATAGAGAAGTTATTGAATATGAAGCGACCGATTACTGAAAATATATGGATCCGATTATTATCTGCAGCTCTCTGTTTAAGTAAATATATTGTCCAATCAAACTTCGCAGTTTATTGCCTGTAGTCCTCTTTCAACCAACTGATCAAACGGTACCTTCATTTAGTAAGCCAATAACCAATAACCAATCTGTAATTTATATTCAAAATGAAAACGGTATTATTCAGTGCACCAAGACGGGAGAACGAGCGCATTCTGGTGCTAAGCCGAAACGGACCAGAGAAACTGGACCACAATGAACGGAAAAAGCACCAGCAGTGATTGCTCATTAACCCAATTCAGCTTCACAATCAGGAAGTTGAAAAGAAATAACGGATGTTTATTCCTTTTACCTGGAGCTGAAAATGTGTGCATTTTAAATATCAGCACAGTTATTTTATACTATCATACCCAACCACTGATTGCATTGCCAGACAACGGAACGACATTTAACCAGTCTTGAAAACGTTGCCAGCTTTGTGGCACATCCACATTGAATGCTCAGCCACCAACACTAGACGGAACTGAGTAGCAACTTAGGCAACGAATAGCTCAACACAACCCTGTGTGGGTTGACAAACTGGCGAACGAATCATACTGGTTTTGATTAGACCAGTTCTAGTGAACCCATCTGAATCTGTCGCATACATGCACAGATACCAACAAAGATGAACTGGAGCAGAGTATACAAAGAAAATTAAAAAAAATATACAAAGAAAACATTCTGAAATTAGAATTTTAAGACTCCTTCCATTAGTCCCTATTTTGTCTAAATTGAAGTGAGGATACACAGGAAATAAATTTTGTTACTGGTATGAAGTATGTTTGGAGTACGAATTTCGAGTAGTTCACGAATTACCCACGAGAAAGTTGTTTCTAAAAATCAATAGAACTGAGACACGCGATGAACATGACCTACGCAAATGCGAACGACGGGCAGTTCAAGTTGCCTAGTTGTTCGTGCTTAAAACAAGATTGAATTCGTACAAACATGATTTATTTTTTCCTGATCCCGTCTGACCCTGCTGTAACATTGATCCTATCTATTAAGTTTACCCCATCCATCCAATGAGTAAATGCCGAATTGAGCACCTTTTACCCCGTTTAGCGATGGCACAGCATATCTGCATGATTTCGAACTGATTAAGACGAGGAAAGTCTTGCTCACGCGAAGAACGGATTTCTGTTTGAATTTCATAAATCCTGCTCCACGTTTCAATCCTAAAAGAATACGAAAATAGATCAAGGTTAATTGAGCCCCTGCTGCGTTCTTTGCATCAAACTCTCAAGTACTGGGGTTCTTTACTTTCAAAATGGACTGTTTTCACGAATTCGGTGAAAGAAACTCGCATTCCGTCAGTCCTATAATCATGTCATCAGATGACTTTAAATATGATAAGCACCGTGATTAAAAAGGGACGAAAAATTCGAGTACTGATGATTAAGATCTGGCTCCGATCATGTGTTTGTGTGAAACTGGTGACAGTGCCAAAAGTTTGATTGCATACTGGTTAGGGTGGATGAAATGGACCCAAGGGAGACTAAGTGGCTGGGATCCGATGTTTCAGTTGTCCTAACTGTCTACACTGGACCATGTCAATCGGTTGAAACTCGCTTATCACAGCAGCTGAGTGATTTTACCGAAGGAAGTTTGAATCTACCGCGCTCGTAATTGTCCCAATTGTTCTTGTCTTCAATCAAGCTAGGTGGTGTTCACGAACCCAATCGGATAAGCGCCTGGTTGTGTGGCCTGTGCATCCAAGTACACAGCAACAGGTGAATGAATATACACAGAATGAGGCAGGAGAATTTGATACTTTGTTTTTCAGTTGGAGACATGCAATCAGTTTAGATAAGAATATAGCTTTTGCTTGCTCAGTGTGGAATGCTCTGTTTACTGCACCTGAGAGCTTTCTTCATGAGGAATGGAATTTCAAGTCCCTTCTAAGTCCCATTGATAGTCATATTTAATGTTACATAATAACATGATTACGAATAACTGAAAATGAGCTTGTTCGCCTGGCTGTTGCAATTCCTAGCTATATGAAACAATTTCAGTGGGGTCAAACGGAAAAGCGGATAAGTCATCTATTCGGTAAGAACACCGAGGGAACTCTAAATTGGTACTTTGTTCGGACTACGTAACCGAAGTTCGCCACATTGCGTCATTGACGCAGGAACAAGCGAATTCCTCCTGTCTCAGCCTAGGGAGTTTGAATCCATTTTCGTTGTCCAAATTGTTCAGGTTTCATGAATCGGATTCGAATAACCTCTATGGCCGTTAAAATCCGAAACCGTACCACAGGTGCGCATGAATTTATAAACAAATGGACCAATGGAATACCGAAAACCCCGGAAAAAGAACGTCTGGCTGTGTACGCCAACCCCCATTTGATCTACTCATTCCAATGTAGATGCGGAGCGATCTGAGTGGGCATTATAGAGTGACAATTACGTAATTGGATGGTTGTATATATTATAAATTTGGTCTGAAGTCAGATGATGCAGTGGACGTCAAGACCATCGCATACGAACGACCATCGAGCCGAAAAGGCATCATCAACTGCCATAGCTAGACATCGGCTGATGACGCAACACCAGATTGACCGGATCGGATCGTCTATAAGTGATGAGTTCCCAAGGTTTGCTAAGGTTTGCAAAAGTGATTGCTACTGACAAATGGAAATGCGTCAGGAAAATAGAACTTTATCTTAGCTTATCCTTATCCTGACGACACAGTCCGTTTTTGTCTGTTTTTGTCTGTTTTAATGTATTTTATTCGACTTTCGTGTCATGCTGAAGACCTGTATAAACATTGCATTTTCTGCAGCGAAGTCGTCCTGGACACACGTCATGCAACAACACAATATGGCCTTGCAAATGAATATTAAGTCAAGTCAAGTTAACAGTAGATTTATGCACTCGGATGGGTGAATTTTTAGCATTCACACGATATTTGTGAATTCGAAATTCCAAAATCATTGTCATTGTCAACGAAGCAACCAGTTGCGCAATTTTGTGGAAGTCTTTTCTTTGCAAAAACGTAGACCGGCTGGATATGGCAAAACAGAATTACGATATGAAAAGGTACGTGCAAATAACAGTCTAAACCCAGGTCGTGTAGGTATTGCTTTGAAAATCCGTTGTGTAATGGGCGATGGGTACCTGAGCGTATTTTGGCAAGGAAATGTTCACATAACAAATAAATAAACGTCTTTTCCTTCCTCTTTCTATTTATTGAATATACAAAGGTACGGTCCACTTTCATGAAGGGCGCTACGGTCATACAGAGGCTGCCTGGGGAAAATACAGGTATAGGGAAGACGGACGGCGGTGGAGCGGTTTGAACCCTGAACTCCCAGGTCACTAGTTGGTGACCTAACCACTTGACCACCACCGCCCACATGATTGTGGATGTCTGTCTGTCATAGAATCTACGAGGTGTGATTCAGAGATATGGCCAGTAAATAAAAGTCTTTCTTCAACATACCGGGGAAAATCACTGGAGAGCAATTCAACCGGGGGTGAACATGCAGTGATCACAATAAATCTTTTGACAGTGTGACACAAAGGTTTTTTACCATTATTGATTTTGGTACAGGTTCATGATTGGTGGAAAGGGTATGGTATCTGTCTGTAAGGGCTAAATATGACACGTCAGTCAGGAGGAAACACAACATTTTGACATTTTGAGGCATTCAATAGAAAGGAAACGGTACACGGACCAATCAACAACGTCGTTTAGCTTGCTTTGAAGTTCTGAAGCCTCTTCCGAGGTGGATACTTTACAACCTAAAACGATGTCATCTGCATGTTTACAGCCAATGAATGCAGGAGGAATGGGAAATTATTTACATACATTGAAAAGAAAAAAATGGGGGAAATATGGTACCTTGCAGAACATCAGAAGCAACTGGGCGAGTAGAGGATATTTTGCGCTTGAGGCATGTAAACTGCCTTCCCTTTATAAAGTAATCGCAGAGCAATCTGCTTACGTTTTGTAATAACACCACTTTCGGTAATCAGATTGAGTGACACTGACCGATCAAGACTGTCAAAACGTTTTTGTAGTCTAAGAACACCATTCTGTCGGTCTTAATTTTCTTATCTAGTGCCAATATTGTTGAGTAAACAAAGCAAACAATAACACCAGGTGTTCAGCGCGAAGAACGATGTGTAAATTGTTATATGTCGTCTTCGGCAGACTCAGTGATAACTCACGGTAACAAGCCTCTCTCAAATAATTTGAGCATGACTGACGTACAGGTATTCGGACGGTACTCCCTAGGTTCCTTCTATTGAATGGGACTTATCTTGGCTAGTCTCCAAATGTCAGGGAATTTTTCGCCTGTTAGGCAGCTAGTATATATTTTTGATAACGGGACTGCAAGAGCGTCCGCATATACCCTGAGTACCACGGGAGAAAGCTCATCCGCCCCAGATACTTTATTCATTTTCATTTTCCATAGCTGCCGTAGGACCGTTGCGGGTTCGACAGCTGGTGTTGGCGTTGAGCTGACCAACGTCGACAGTATCCCTTTTGTGTTTGTTGGTGCTGCCACAGGCGATTGATGGCTTTCCACATGCCACGAAAACTAAATTTTACCAGGATAGTGTCGATGTACAATTTGTTCAACCGATTTATTTCACATTTGATAGAAATCGTAAGCCGTTTGACATGGGTTCTCTATCCAATCTTATAGGCCGGTTCTTCCCACCATCGTAGCTCTTTTAGTAACGGTGATGAATACATGGATGAAAACCGTTTCGAATGGGCAACACTAATTAAAGGAAAATTAAGGTAGTCGATAACATGTTCACAGAGCATAGAAGGGCTCTGATCCGGAAACACCGAAAATTCTTTGGCGACAATCAGGATCTTAGTCTTTCTAGGCTATCTGACGACTCATTATCACAGATGATTTTCTCAAAAACGTGCACCGATTAGTTTTGCTGTATACAGTCGGATATACTTTTAAGATACAATGACCCCAGCTACTCAGAGGAGCACGTTTCTGGACTATGAAAATTTGTGGTCTATTTGCCAAAACGATATCTAGTTGTGAATCGATTCGGGTAGGAAAATGTACTGAATTTTGTAGACCCAATGTGGTGAGGAGTGTTACATCAGGTCTGTAAAAATCACCAACAACTACACACAAAGAGTTTCTTGTTCTTGGTATGATAAAGATAGAAAAAACAACGGAAAATCTGTTTGTCAGATGCTGATATTGTGCCAGGTAAAAGTTTCAAGAACCCACTCATAAAACGGAGCTCTCATTCGATAACGTGGCAATTGATTTGATCCGTTGAGTATTCATAGATGACGGCCTCTGATTTACTCCAGTTGTCGCTTACGTGTAACACCTCCACCTCATGTAGGGATACTCGCGGGACGGTCAATCCGATACAAGTTAAGTTCATTCAGTTGTACAATTTCACTGGAAATTTCTTCGTACAGCCACGATTCTTGTAACATAATGATGACAAGGGTTTTGCACACACTTGTTCTTGTGATGTCTGCTGCATTTTCAACCTATCCCAACAGAGGACGAATGTTTCTCGTCAAAATGAGAGGAATTAGCATTTTACTGATACTGCACTGTCTGAGACAGACTTTCCAAACTACGCGATGTTTTTCTACACTTCAGCCTTGTGTCTTGATGATCCGCTTGAACTTATTTCTCACTTTGTTGGAATATCTCACAAAAGACGCGGCGCGCGCGATAACACATAACTATTCATAAACGTGTTTTTGTGGTAAAGCATTCGGTGTCCTTGAAATTGATCATGGTGCAATTGATGATGAATAGATTCATCAAAAGAAGTTTTAATTATGATTTTCGAGCTAAATGGCATGGCCGAGTTCAAAGATCCAGGGGTTGGTAAAGATTTGCTCCAATCACAGGTGGAGTCAACGTAAGAAGCTTATCTTCGTTCTAGCATCAGATATTTGGTGACGTGGGAGACACGCATCTTAGGTGTGCGGCACTGCAGGTGCATTTCACGGCGGTGGATAAAATTTTACTAACCCTGTCAGCCGCGACATCTTCTATGAATGGGAGTTTTATTACAAGGACTTTATTCTCTGTATTTGGTATTTTCCTTCAAAAGCAGTCGGTAAACTTCTCAGGATAACCATTTTCCTATAAGGTTCTTTTCACTAGTTCACATTCGTCTTGTAATGTATCATCTGAACAAATGTGCCTTGCTCTCTGCAGGGGACAGCGTACGAGATTGCGCTTTTGATAGAATGAGACGAAACTACGAAACACTGTGTACTGTTCATATCTTTGTTCATATCTTTCTTTGGGTAAGGCCATCGGGGCATCTTGTCAGACGAACATCCGCAAATGGGAGGTAATCATTCTCCTCTGGTTCCGTTGTGAACGGAATTGAAGAATGCGCTGTGTTCAATTCTGACACATGATGGCCAAGATTAGTGTTTTTGTCAATCAGTTGAAAAAAATCAATCTACAGGACGGTGATATTGCTCAAAAAGACTACTAAAAACATGAATAAGTAAGTTATCTCTCACTTGATGAATTAAATGTTAGAAAAAACAGTTCTCATGGGTGAACTCATAGAAACATCGTCAACTTGGCGGTAGAATGTACTATTAAACTAATTATACAAACGGTGGTAATTTCAAAAATCAAGATGAACAGCAAAGACCATATACTGGTAAACATACCGGGTTTTAGTGACTTAAAATCACTTCAGTGCAGTTCGATTCAGGACTGTGCGCGTGCAGTTCGCTACGTTTTCGGTTAATCTCTGAACTTCAATCACTGCGGTTTAGTAGGTATAAGTTTACCTCAGGCTGTTATTTGATTAATTTGAAGACTTTAGTTAGTTTCCTTCCCTGTTTCTCCGTCTTTTCGGCAAGAATCGATTGAGGCTTTCTAATCTGTGCTGAAAACTCTTGCCCTCGTGTCTCGCTATCATCCCACTTATCATACGTTTACACCTTTTATATACGTTCAAACTTCTTTCAAAGAGTAACGTGCCTACGCATGAGCCCAACATAATAATAATAATATTGTTATCATTAATAATGTAGTGAGGTCTATCTAAAGACCCCTAAAGGAGAAGGTAAACCTCAGGTCTCCTACAGGTAACCGTGCAGTACAGCTTACAGATTTCGCTCAGAGCCTTGCTGGCTGCCCTCTGACATTGCCATGATATTGTTCATATCGGATAAAGGGTGTTTCCGTTGCCTTGATGGTTTGAAGTCGAGCACGGCGATGGTTACGGTATGCACACATTGTTCCGACCTATCACAAATTAATGCTAATTTCTCTCGTAACAGCTCAGTTCACAATTCCTCTCAAAACTGGATTTCGTTGGGAAAATAGCCAGGTGGAACATGTTTATCCTGATCCATTCTAACCGTATGATGTATTGTTCCGTATGATTTTGAGGATACTACAACGGTGTTTGGTCGATTACCTGTACAGATTCACAGAATTCACATGCTCGCTTGCGTTTGTCATGCACTCGTTTGAGAAGAAACATCAATTTGCATTTATCGCACTTGGGAAATTTGAGTTCGGTCTGTGGGTGGGGTTTGAGACAAACGGCTATCCTGGTATACGTGGTTATCTAATCTTGCTAATCAGACAAATGAATCTATAGTTCCACCCAAACTGGGCAACCATCCTTTAAGGGAAAGAACCAATTTTGAGGAATACACACACCTTATTTTCTGATAAATGATTAGGACCACCATCAATTTTTACCTCATAGCTTATTTCACTTAAAGATGAGATTTAATTGCATACAAAAATGTGTCTACTCATCAGAGACAGTGAAGCTTGCAAACTGGGACCCGAAAACATCAGTTTATCCGTATTGACCAGAAATTTAGCAAATCCTGTTTTCTGTTACCATTCAAACACAGGAAACGTCTTCCTCTGTTCGGGATTTCTACGGAGCGTAAAATAAACACGAAGGAGTGAGTGAATACTGAGTCACTGATAATGAAGTGGAAAGCTGAACTTTTGCAGAGCAAGGACCGAACATGCCATGCAAAAAGGTATCCGCGAAACTTATTCAGTCTGGGGCTTGTGGCAGCAGCTGAATTTTGAGATGAAATGTATATTTTAACTCAAAGACAGCACACATACACTCACGTATTTATATAAAATTAGGTGATATCAAGAAACTATAGAGATTTGATATCCACCTATGACATCAAGCATAACACAAAATCCTAAGCAGAGATAGGTTTCAAATGATCTTTGTCACAATCAATCAAGCTAAAAGGTTGACAGGATGTGCTCATGCGTGTTGTTTTTACAGACTGTTTCGGGTATTAGGTAAATTCACTCTCCATCCGGATAGATAAGTAGTAAACAAAATTAAATGAAAAAAACGGGTGATGTTTTTATCGACCGTTTTATTCACCGCCAATGGAATCGATTGTGACGAAATTTATGTAGGAGAAAATACGACCGAGTTAGTTGCATGAAATGAAGTTTCCCATGCGGATGTTGCGGATATAGTTCAGAGCATCACGGTTTGTGCCCTTTCAACTTGAGGGGTCAGCAAGTATTGACGATTTTCATTTCATCAGCTTTTTTCACCTAGATGATTTTGCAGCGTGCCACTGGCTGTGGCCACAAATGGTTAGAGCGGTATTCAAATTGCACTTTGGTCTTACCTTGCTTTCAACAGTCATTGAACAGAGGACAGTCTCCTAAGTTGCTAAACTACTCAGAAACCTAAACATTTGTGATTAGCGTATGTGATCTTGTTTATTTTGAGAGTATTCGCACCCATAATGATGATAAACTAAACTATGAAGAACAAAAATTTTAGTATCGTTTGGCCAAACGGAATCTCATTGACAAAAATGAATTCAGTTGTGGAATTCCATGAATCTAACCATTGTTCTCAAACTTTGAATAGTCACGAATGTGGCCATGGTTCAGAAATTGATTTATGCCCTTTTTCAACCGTTAATCGCCGAATCACCGAACAAAGTACTCGTTTTTTGTTCACGCAAATAGCGGATCTCACGCTAAATGTATTTGAAACCTCCATTAGATCAAAGGACTCACGGAA
>UZAN01040246.1:0-13594 GCA_900618425.1 Echinostoma caproni
TTTAGTTTTATCATTGTTGTATACGAATTTTGAATCTAATTTTTATCCCGTTGTGACGATAAACACATTTTTGGCTGAAATGTAGGCAAAGTTGCCTGCACAAGTCATCTATAATACAATATTACAATAATACAATACTTGTGTAAGCTTATATTTCTTACAGTTCGGTTAAGAATGTACACTGTTCGCCACGCGGAATAAAATATACAGTTCCATATAACACGCAAGGTAAACAATGTCCCTGAAGTTTGTTTTACGTACAGAAATTCTGACCTAGTTCACTTGTGACCTGTTCCTTATCGGTTAGGAGTCGGGCCAGGGAAGGTACAGGGGATTTTTTATAAATGTTAATACGAAAGGGTAGATGCCGAAATGAGGAGCGTGTGGACGGATGGGAACGATAAGATGATGGATTGGGATGCAGTGATTTAAGAGGGTCGTCTAGAATCTTGTTGGTAAATTTAACACAGGACTTGATGTGACCATCAATGAGTTCTGTGATTGGTGAACCGATCGGAATTAATGATACAATACTGATGATCCTGAAAAAAGACGAATTATTTTCAAGTTTTGTTTTAAAAGACCGGGAAACACTAGAGGGGAGCAATAGAGTAGAATGGGTAAAACACATTGGTGAAGTAAAGTAGGCAAGGCTGACTGTGGGGTTTGGAATTGCGTGGGTTTGTGTAACTGAAAAGATAGGCGTCTCAGTTTTCCCATACAACCGTAAATAGATGTGGACCAATGAAGATTGTCGTCAATGGTGGCACCCAGGTACTGGACTGAGGGCATTCTGGACATAGGTTTACAGTTAAGTCCGTTGGAAATGAGGATCAGAAAATACTGGAGAGACTCTCTACGCATTCAGATGTGCTAAAACTGAAACCGGAAGTTTTGGAAAACTGTTGCATTTGGGAAAGGCTTTCAGTGAAATAACCGAATTCCAAAGAAGACTAAGTTGTGTGACACAACATGATATCAACAGAGTTGGAGCAAAAGCTTCTTAATAAATTCAGAAAAGTGGTGTAGAGATAGAACAGCGCGTTGTAGTAAAACAAAATTCTAAACAGGAGGTTTTGCTGACGACTTGTGGGATGCAAGAATCTGTCTATCGTTTATCTGTTTAGTGAAGTAACGCGTAACACGTCATCATACGTTTTTTCTGCACAGGACGAAATTCAAGACAACTTCTGTATTGTTCACAATGACTCACTATTCTCAGACACTGTCAGTTCAGCTTCTTCATAAGAGTCCAACTCTTACGCGTACATGAGGTTCGCAAACCATCGACCTTTCCAGAATGGCTTTGTACATCCATTCTCAACCTTCAATTACAGTGTCCAATTAAAAACCACAAGTGATCGAATATTACACCCGGTCGATTTAATCGATATACATTTCAGATGATTATATGAAAACATCTAACGATCTTGGCTACTTGCCATTCCGTTTGAGTGTGAGTCGTGTTCATTCCTGTATTATTCGACCGTTTCGTAAATGGCGTTACAATTTTTCTCTCTTACAGATTATCAGTCAACCCTCTCCACGGATCGCCTTCTGTCTGGCTATGGCTATAGCCCGCACCGAAACTCGGCCCACATTCGGTGGTTGGGTTTGTCTGTTCGCGGAGGACATCCTGCGCACACACGAGACTAAGCGTATTACAAACGATAAAACGGCTGTTCAGTGTTTCCGACTCATTAAAGTTGCTAGTAATAGGTTAACTGTACTTGATATATACTCTTTCTATGATAGATTTCGTGGCTCACAGAGCAAACGAAGCATGAAATAAAAAGCTAGGGCGCGCTGTATAAATCCTGCTTAGGTTTCCTTAATAGGGCAAATACAGCGGCCTCATTGAAAATGAGATCTGGGACATCACAAATAGAACGAAACCATAAAACCCGCTGAGTAGCTGAACAGACAGCTTTTAATCTGTTTTAATCCTCAGTGTCGGTGAAAATGAGTGTCTCGGATTGTGGGTGATGAACCTTTCCTTGCATCTCACGAAATGCTGCTGCATCGTCATACGTCGTCACAAACGGTCTCTGATGAACAAGTGCTACTCAATGTCTTCATATACCAACAGAGTTTTCACACCAAAGTGAAAGGACGAAAACCCAATACCCCGGAGCAATCACTAGGTCGGTGAACCAGTGGCAGTTCACTCAGGACAGTAGACAAAATCCCTGATCCCAAATCAACAAACCGTAAACATCCACACATTTATGGTGGTAACAGTCATCATCGCTTTAATTGACCACTGAGGTGTGTTGGACACCGCGAACGTTTGACCCCGTGCCCTGGGTGTGTCATTCGATGAACTGGACTCCAATGAACTGCGTCTTTCACAAACTGCCCCATTGCCTTATGGGTCAGAGTGAGGCTAGTTGAAGGTTTCGGTTGAGTTCTCCAACAACATTCACCTGATTTGGCTTTGGAAATCTAGAAGTATCGCATCCACGAGAAAATCATGCAATTTTTTTCATAAATATTATACCGTGATTCTTTTGGCCCATACCAATGTGAAATATAATAATGATATTATATAACAACCTATATGATTACTCTGCTATCAAATATCATCTGTTACAGACAAATATCGCGAGGATTTAGCTTAATTCTTTTATGTTCAGTAACCATTATCTACAACATGTTGAATACTACAATACTTCCAACGTCCTGAGAATGTTACGGATATGTATGTGAACATATGTGATTCACAAAGTAACGATAATTACTCTTCAAACCAATGTTGTTCACAGGTTTCTTACTATTCGAGAAGCCTGTGGTATTATAACGGTACACGCTTGTCACCGACAATCCGTTATTCGCCAATGGGATTTATTGTATTCGAAGTTGACGATTCAAGTTGACGATGAAGCATTCCAAATAATCTACAGGGTGCCACCAAACCCCTCGAAAGCCGTCCGTCAACGNTCAACGTCATCTCGCAACAGCCGAAGCCGTGGCCATTCGTTTATTAAACCCATCGCTTTGTTGCCAAAAGCGATTTGTACAATCACTCAGATTGCCGTGGCCACAAGGCGACATAAGCCCCAGAGATGGACATGACCTTTCCCATGACCCCGCGACCCTAACACGTGTTGACACGTCCACGTTCTAATCGTTTTTTCTAACCGTGTTACGATCACATCCTCCCATCCCACCCTTTCCCAACCACATACCAGAAACAATCACAAACCACGAATCACACAGCCATTGACGAACATTTTAATTTTAATTTTGACTATATAACTGTGTTAGCCTGAAGAAGTTGAAAACGAGCTTGTTCGCTAAAACCACTGTGTATTCGAATTTGTTTAAATTACAACTCCCAAACGTACATGACTTCCAAGTTGACCAACCGAATTGATCGAATATCATATCGGGGACAAGATATCGCATCAAACAGTCTTGTGTTTGTTTGCTTCGTAACCCCTCGAAAAACGACTTGAACATATCAGAAGTAAGAGGGAAAAGTTTTGATTGTCAAGTTTATTGATGTGACTACGATTTTGTGGTGCTCGACTGCGTGGGCGCGTGTCCGTCTGTGTTCGGGTGGGCGTATGTGGGAACGTATGTGCTCAAAATTGATTCAAGTGAGTATTGGCTTCGAGCCGAGTGGTGGTTGAATTTTCAACTATACGTAAATCATAAAGTTGATTTTATTTTTTTCGAAATAAGGCAAAATAAAATTTAATAAAGCAGGTGTCAGTTAGTGTTCCTCTGTGTATATTCCGAATCATTTTCGAAAAATGCGGGTGTTGTGCTCGTGGTGACAGTTTCTGCTTTCTACTCAACAAGAATGCGAAAACACAAGGTTCCGGTGCAATTGTTTGAATCGGCCTTTATTCCGTTTGTATTTCCTTTTATTAAACACACAACGATATAATTTTCAGGATGAGGAAAGCGGTCAATCAAGGGCTGCTGTAAAACACACCAAATGGGCGAATTCAATGGGGCGATGTTGGGAATCGAACACCCGTCCTCTGGAATGATAATTTGTTGACATTGCCACCGGGCCACCACCGAAGAAGCACAAGCGTGCGATTCCAGTAATGTGACCCATTCGTTTCAAAAAGATTAAATGTTGTCATCCGAATCATTTCTTTTTGTAATTTTTTTGTGGTTAAACCAAAAAATGTTGCAGAGCAAACATTCTTTTTTCAAGTTACCAAGGAATTTTGAAATTATGTAAAATCTTTCACTTCATTAATCAGCAGTTATTTGAGATATGGCAAATGAAAATTATTATGTGGAAAGTTAACGCCGAATGAAATATCTGGTGTGTGGACGGTGAGCGTCTGAATGTGTTTCTGAAATAGTATTTTCCTATCCATTACGATGTTTGTCATTAGGTAGGTTTGTAGTAATCCGCTGTGGGGTCCCACCAGTAATTGGAAGTATTTTTCACAAGGCCGGAGCAATGGCACGGGAGTAGTATAAGTGGTGGAGGCGTACACACGAATCCTTACATTAACAATCAACTCTTGAAAAATATAATGTATTCCTAATCGTAATGGCAGCTTTCTATCCTCACAGAATGTGTTCTGAACATTCAAGCACCATGATAAGTTATGCTACCTTGGGATGCTAAGATAAATTATCCCCTTTGTTGTTTTGGATTCGTGGTTATCACAAAGAAGGAGGAACCTGTCAGATAAAATACTATATGAATCTTCGGTGAGCAAGTAAAACACAACAATCTGGCTCTTTCTAAACATTCTTTGCTTGACTGAAACCTCTATAGAAGTAGCCAGTTACATCCTGAAACTTGGCAGATAATGGACGTAAAAGGAATGAGAAATGCCGAAAGAAACAGGTAAGAGACGGGGAAACCTAAATTTGCAGAACGCCAGATGTAACAGGGCTAGTTGAATATTGCTTACCGTGCAGGCACGTGAAATCATTCCAATCTACAGAGTAACCGTGACACAAACTGCAAATATTTTAATTCATCCCGACTGGAGTAGGCAAACTGAACATTACCGATCGATCAAACTACGAAAACCGCTTTTGCATTGTGCGTGCCCGCTATTCTGACGGTTGAACAAGTCTTGTCTAGAGTGGAGATTATCCAGTGAGCAAGCTGAGAAACGGTATGAAGTGGGGAGCGCAAACAACGATATGCTAATCAATGCATTTTGTCTTCAGTGGATTCTGTGACAACCCATTGTTACAAGAAGTTTTCAAATAATTTGAGGATAAGTAACGCGCAGTCAATGGGACCATTAGTATCGGGATATTTTGGGATACAGGTATTATCCTGGTTAGCCTTTAGGTGTTAGAGATTTTCTCGGCTGTTAGATAGCCATTGAAATTGTTACGTCTTAGAAACGATAGGATGAACGCACGTTGATGGATCACCGTGGATGATTCTCAAGTATACCAGTGGGTGCAAACATTGAAAAAAAATGCCATAAAAATGTTTGAGGTATCATGACTACCACTTCTGCGAACATGGAGAGGTTTGAGACTAAGGCTTACTGATTACTTCGGTCGCGGTCGGGATACTCCACAGCACTCCTGTTACATCTTTCCTTCAAACTTTAGAATGAAAATGGAACGCGCCTGAAACGTTCAACGACTGGTTTGACGCAATCTACCATGAAAAAACCTGGATCTGTATTAGCCTTAAAAGTCCAATTTTCAAGAAATCCAGGCTAATGGAACAAACCACTATTGGATTTGCGCCTGATCATACGGTCAATGGCCCCGGTTACTCAGAGAAACAAGTGCACTAATACATGCACCATAAGTCGTATTTTCGGACACTCTGTGATGTAACCAAAAACACAATTGGTTCGAATGGGAATCAGGCTGCGTCTAATAGTCTGTTGACTGTGATACTAATAATTTTGACCGCACTATTTCTGCTACTACATTGTGTTCAAATGGTTAACAAAACCCAATGGAACATATGGATCTAATAGTGAATTTGACCAGGCAAGTCAGAAGACATGCACTGCGAGGTGCCTTCTTTGGAATAGGTTTAGCAGTCCCGTGCGTGTAGCATTGAACAAGACGGACAAATGAAGTGAATTCAGTTAAGCCGCGTGTCTTCGCGGTGCATATGATTGGTTATGGCCAGGATAGTCCAAGGTCTTATGAAAGATTTCATAATGAAACTAGAAAAAAACTAGGAATCGGACAAGAAATCAGAGTCGAACATCTATCCATCGGGTGTCTAAAAAGGGTATTCACATCTCTTTGCCACAAAGCGCAGTCAACATCTCTTCTTATCACACAGCATGTAAAAAGCGCTTTACAAAGAAAGTACCATGCTGCCGCATTGCCTCTCCATCTAGTCACATGGTGTTTTGCCTTCTCCTATGCAAACATAGCCACTCAGTCGAGTCAACCGCCCGTTGCGTTTGCGCCTTCTGCTGCAGCTGCAACGAAGCATACATGTCTTCTTCTTAATTTTACTTCCTTTTTATTGAATGCACAGTGATATCCTTTTCAGGAAGGGGAAAGCGGCCAGTCAAAGGGCTGCCATGGGGAAAGTCAGGCGATCGTGGTGGGGTTCGAATACACATCCCCCGAGGTGACAATTTGATGACGTTACCACCGGGCCATCGCGTCAAAAACAGACCGATCACTGCGATCTGGAATAGCAAGACACATCCCTATGTATGTACGTGAATCTGTGACTCAGCCTGCGCCACAGATTCTGACTGTATTAGTTGGATTGGCTTCGGCCGTCGCGCACCACTTGGTTCAAAGCGATCACAAGGTAGACCTTGCAAAAGTGCTCTCGGTTTTGTTACGCCATCGCGAAAAGTACCCACGAAGGATACTCGAAGCATCATCGAACGCTCACAACAAACCCAAGTTGCGTTCAAAAGCGTATGACGCGTTCACCCTTGGCCTAGCCTGAATCTAATTAATCACGTGCATCACACATACACTCACGGACATAAGCACATGCAAGGACACACGATAAAACCTAACTGGATTCTTTAATTCATTTCAGTATTTTTATCTTGTTGAATGTTATACGTAAGCAACCGAAGAAATAATATGAAAAGAATTCCTCTCGTAGTGTTTGTCTTATGACTTTTTCTGTTCAAAAATCAACGAGCGTTCTATATGCCCCTGTTTCTTTATTCTGGTCTTAATGGCTTTACGTTTTCCGGCTAATAAACCATTCTGGGCAGCCGTTTGTATAGGAGCAATAATTTCTAACTTGTCAACCATGCACACCTTCCTTAACCTTTTAACTATAGTTCGATATTCCTAATCGGTTTTGATCAGCAGACAGCTATGCAAATCAGGGTATTATCCATTTCTCGTAGCCTTCCATGTATCCATAACTAAAATAAGTTATATTTTATTAATATCCATGCGTGATCCCATAATTTGGCCCGCGAGCTGTAGCAAGTGACAGCTGGATGTTGGCAGTTCAGAAAAGGCACATGAAACGCCGTTTAAGGAGGTGGGGATTTGTCATTTTTGCGATAAAACCACGTTGCGTCACTTTCCTCACTGTTTTGCTTTTGAAAATGTGAGACAGCTCTCCTGGAATTGTTCACAGTGCTGATTTAAGCTAGCGTGTATCAATTGCCAACAAATGAACGCGTGGCCATACGATTGGAAGAGGAAGCGCACTCTGATCATGTGGTTTATTTGTAACGAGTCCCAACAATTTCCAATTTATACTCACAAGTGGCCGATACGAGATAGTCTGTTATTAAAAAGCCATCCACTCTAATTGCACAAGTCCATGTAATAGAAGAATGTCCGATACACTGTGTGTTGAATATATAGCATACTGTTTACAGTTTGCTGGACTGTGCTCATTGAGTTCAAGGTTTGATGTTGACTATCCAGAATAGTATTGCTGCATGTTTGTCCAAAGGTAACCAGCCCGAACGAGGGTAAATATTCGGGCGTGAAACGATGCACAAGTATCATGCCCTTGGCTACCACCTCAACCAATGATGAAAGATATGTAAAAACGTTACCAATCTCCGTGAACAGGCCAAATGGAATTCTGTTCATCCGAGCTACAGGAACCGATTATCAGCACTTTTTCAAAACCGAAAAGCTATATCCCTTCTTCTCCGCCAATAAGTCATCCTAAACTCTGCTTACTATATGACTGCTTTATCCACTGAGAACAAACTACAATCTGGGTATTCTGGTATTTTGTTTTATAAAAACATCAAACTTGCTGTCTTGTAAGCAACTTATCTTATCACCTTGTCGCCTGGACTTCATATACCTGCTGCATATCAATGAACGCTTCGGTTATCCATTTAAGGTGAAAGTCGGCATTCAGCCAGCCTCCATCCATGTTTGAAACTGTTTTGAATCTAAAGAATGAAACTACTTGATTCTTCGAATAGTCCAATGCTTATATCATATATCGTAACTCCTTAGAATGTACTAATATGTTGTCCATCAGAGCTGAAATGAATCTTTAGTTAACTACAAGGAATCCGACGGTTTTGCATAGATCTTTGATGGACGACCTGATCGCCATTTGATAGGTGTGCTTTGCTTGATATTCGAAAGGTGTTTTGCACAGCTCAAATGCATGTGAAGCTAATCATTTAAAGTTTCGGCTTATATTTTTGTGCCACTTACAACATACACCCCTGGTAAATCAATAAGTCATGCGTGATTTTTCTTTGCGCGCTATCTAACACAGCTTTTGTGCGCTCGTCTCTCTTGAGGTATTTTCATGTCTATTTTCAAAACACTGAGAACCAATTGCCAAGTCTCTTAAACACCGTTGATCGTCTAATACTCTTTTGTTATGCGTATTTGGGTCCACTTTATGGAATCGAAATTGATCCTGAGCTTCCCCTTCGTCGACATTGTCAAACGTCGGTTCTTCAAGGAGTGCTCTCCATATATTTTGTAAGTGCACCGGACACAAATCACATTTGGGACGAGAATCACCGGCGTTTAACTATAAGCTTGAATCTATCAGGTTGTTTCTGTCGGGTTTGCAATACAAAAGTTCTATGCGGATCACCCATAAAAACACAATTGATGCAGTAAAACAAAGAATCAATCCAAACAACGATTTCCAACACCTCCTTTTTCCTTTAATTCATAGCAGATTCCCATAAGAATACCAAAGCCGAAAATTCAGAATCGACCGTTGTCCTCCCCCCTCTCCTTCGCCCACTTTCCCCATTTTATCCACTCGCTCTGATTAAACTTGATAGACATTTTTGTATTTTCATACTTAACCTCTATGGACCAATCACATTTATTTCTGCATTAGATATAAGCACGCACACGTAACTGTAAAGGCCTGAAGACGAAGTTACGGAAACAAGCTTGTTCGCTATATTATTTGGCTTTTGACATCCTTCTTCTTTTGAAAGATTTTCATTATGATTGTGATTGGTATATCCGTCCGCCTCCTGTTCGGGATAGAAATTGTGCTGCCATGCCCGTCATTGGTGTTTCTCGCTGCGGTTCTTGTACACTGAACAACATCTTCCTGCGCAGTATTCGGATCTTATGTTTTTGCGTCTTCGTCACCAATCTCTTTCATTTTAATCAAATGAACTCTATTTCTCCGTATTACCCGTTAACCACAGCGTACTATGTACGATTGTTTCGTTGCTCGCAGTATCACTTCTCCCTTCACCTATACCTTCTCCCTGGGTTCCAATGGTTGTATCCAAACCGTGTCTCCTGATCTGAGTGAGCACATAGGTTTACTGCGGCAGTCGTAATACCTCTTAGATAGAGCCATACGCTTTTTAGGCTTGACTGTATGACTGTTGATGGTGTAGTCTTCGGTTGTAGTAACTGGTTGCAAATGGGTAGAACCGTGCATGTGCGTCTGCCAAATAAAAGTTAGCTCGGACTGGTTCCCATGTTGACCAACGGTATGTCTCTTAACTCGAGCAGAGCCATTAGTGGGTCGCTACCATCCGCATGGCACTTCATAATAAGCTTTTTTGCCTGTTTGACAGCGCTTTGAGTTTTGCTATTGGACTGACTGTGATAGGAGCTAGTAACGTGGTGATCAAGGTGCCACCTTTCACTGAATTTATGTAATTCGGTTCTACTAAATTGGAGACCGCCATCGGAAATCACCTGAAGTGGTATTCCGTGTCGTGCAAAATGAACGCGCAACTTATCAATGATCTTTGCTTATGTGCTAAATGGCAGTAAATCCACTTCGAAGAAGTTACTGTAGTATACAAAAGTTATCAAGTAGTTCTCTTTCCCGTAATATAAAATATCCAACGCTACCATCTGCCATGGTCTATCTGGTATTTCGCGCATATTCATCGGTTCCTTCGTTTGTCGCTGATCAAACTGCCTGCAGATTTCACATTTGGTAATCAACTGTTTTATCTTTTCTGACATACCCGGCCAATAACGTCTCCCTGGCGCGACTGTGGCATCCGTTGGTACTGGCATGTGAGCAATGTATCAAACGCATTACGTTTAATTGGATTGCCTTCGGCACCAGCCGCCTTTCACCACGAAAATTCAGTTCATCGGTAACGGTTAGTATATCTCGGAATTTGAAGTAGGGCAATATGTCCAACGAAATGGTATTTTGTTTTCTAGCCTACCGCGAGTAATAAATCCTTTGAGTTCTTGCATGCTCGGATGGTCAATAGTAGCATTTCGTATGTGAAACATTTGGAATTGTGTCGCCTGCAATTTTCACGCAATGCAATGTTTGTTCCTGTCCTGTTTCGGGCAATGTGTCCGCCACAAACATGCATTTATCTTGTTCGTGATGCAGTTCATACTTGTATTACTGTAGACGTATTAACATCAATTGTCTCCTCCTGAGTGCTCAGTTGAGTAGTTTATCCACAATTATGAGCAGTGGTTTGTGATCCGAGTAAACGTGCGTGANGACTCCTCCAGCGCATACACAATTGCAAGCGTTTCTTTCCTAACCCGGGCGTATCTTTGCCCACAATCAGTCATTTTCCTACTCCAGTAATTCAATGGACGATCATTTTGAAAGAGTACAACAACTAAGCCAAATTGACTACTGACACATTGTATGCACAGAGGTGCATTGGGATCGAAATAAGCCAGCATTGGGGCTTTCGCAATGAGTTGGTTGACGCGATCGAAAGCCCCCTGTTGTTATTATATCCTCCTTTATGTGCCTAACGTCGAATTGGCCGCATGAATTCCGCTGGTTCTGGTAGAAATCTGCTGAAATAGTTTATCATTCGGCTGAATCTTTATATGTATTTCGGGCATTTCTACAACCGCTTTTACCTTTTTTGGGTGGGGTTTGACCCCTTCGCTGGTGAGTGTGTGAACGTGAAAGCTGACCTCCGATTGACAAAAGCTTGCTTTGTTTCAGCTTGAATCCGTCTGGCATGCAACTCTGTAAACCGCCTTCAAACCATCTTTTGTGTTCATCACTATCTTTACCAAAAATCAGAATGTCGTCCGCCATGTATAATAAACCGGGTAAATCATCTACCGTTTGAAGGATTCGTTTCTGAAATATTTCACTTGATAGTTTCTAACCGAACGATAGACTTTTCCAACTATATCACCCAATTGACGTGCCAAAAATGGTCTTATAGCTTAATCTATCGTCCAGTTATAAACGTAAAAAGGCAGAGGCTAAATTCACTTTCGTGAGGTGTCGTTCATTAGCCAATTGCGGTAGTATATCGTCAAAAATGTGCAGGGGTGAAGTGCTCCCATCTTAAAGCCTTGTTTGACGGCTTCAGATCGATACAAATTTTGAGCTCCCCAGACTTTTTCGTCACCACCACAGCCAGGCTTACCTAATCCGTTGTTACATCGACTTTTATCAAAACGCACTTTGCAATACGTTCATTCACTTCAAGCGAAAATTTGTCTCGAATTGCAAGTGGGACCCGCCGAGTTGGTACAACCATGTGCTCGGCTGCTTCGTTTATATGAAGTGTGACCATTCTTGGCAACATTCCCAGTGTTCCATCGAAAAGAGAGGCATATTTTTCAGGAAGTATTAATTACCTTTACATACGTGGTAAACAAATGAACCATAGTTAAACGATACTAAACCAAATCCGTCGAAGGACTAGCATCCAACGATTGGAACATAACCAGGCTCCACCAAGACAAAACTCACAACATTCCGCTTTATGGATTCTTCAGTGTAATGGTGGTGTTTCCTTTCGGCTCCATCTTGGCATCGTTCCACAAAAGTGATTTCGTCTGCGTGGGGTCCAACGTGTAAGTGGGTAAGTAATTTCTGTGCACTGTGTTGACGCACGCACCAAAATCTAGATGGAATTTTACTTCCTCTTCATTCACCGGCATCTTTGCAAATACACCTTTCCGCTTGGCTGGTATTTGTGCACCAATCACGCGATCAGCTGCTTGGATGTGAGGTTCTGGAGTTGGTTCTTTCTTCTGGAAACACTTTACTACAAAATGATCACGCCTTTTACAGTTATCGCACTTTTTTTTCCCAAGCAGGGCAGTTACTTCTTTCCATCATATGCATGAGGCCACAGAAACGATAATCAGCTGTTGGTTGTGTAGCATTTTCAGTGGCGATTTTGCATAATCCATAATCCTCCGTTGTGGTTAGAGTCTACATATGTTTCTCAACTGATTCCTCAATCTGACATATGTCGCCGTATTGTTTAAATATCAGCTTGGGAATATTTTGGGAGGCGCTTCCCCACAGCAGAATCCCGTAAACCAACGACAATTCGGGACCTTATTAGACTTTCTTCTAGACAGACACAAAATTCACGGACGGGCCAGTGACTTTAGGAATAACACAAAATCACTGAGGGACTCAGCATTCTGCTGCCTCTGGTTGAAAATTAATCGTTCGTAAGTCTCGTTAGATTCACCAAGACATTACCGCTCCATCTTCGAAATCACCACCTGCCAATCTGCACCATCTTCACCTGGACTGCACGTGAATCCATTAATGACGCCCAGAGTAACCGGACCCATAGTGTGACGGAATAAAGTTAACTGGATTCGCTGTGCATTTCTGTCAGTGTACGACAGTTTGCATACTGCCACATTCGCCACATTCTCCATTTGTCAGCCCATTGCCCTGTCTCCTTCACAGCCAGATACGCCGGCTGGTGGATCTGCACTCGACTATTCAGTCTGCCCAACTTGGGGAATTTCGCATCAGTTTCCACTGCCACCATGTGAAAAAGTCGGTCTTTCAGGAAGTGTTCAATATATTTTTAAGTGCACCGGACACAAATCACATTTGGAGGGGACCCACAGGCGTTCAAATATAAACTTGAGCCAATCAGATTGTCCTGTTTGAAAAACAAAAGTCTTATACGGACCAACCATAAAAACACAATTGATGCAAAAAGACAAACGATCAATCCAAATAACGCATTCCAACAAGACACCACTCAAACTAAATATTTTGGCCTCAACACCTCCATTGAGCCACACACATCTATATATACACAGACAAGCAGCAAAGCCTTCCAGTTTGTGTGCATATTACATGATTTCCCGATGCCTAAATAATCACAAAAAATCTAAAATACGAAATAAGAAAAACTCCGCTCTAACGCTCCCAATAAACATTGTTAGAGACTTATCCTGTCTGTTTTGATATTCTGAAATTTATGGTGTTTATATGATCGCAGCT
>UZAN01040246.1:13657-30533 GCA_900618425.1 Echinostoma caproni
GTTTTGTATACAGACTACAAAACGTAAAATGGAAAGCTCACAAACACTGGGAAGCTGTTTCAACCTGATTGGGTTTCACCAGTGGTGTGAATCCACCCATCCCAATGGGTGTGGAACCCTGGCCGTGCAATACGCTCATGTAAATGAGCATGCTATATCGTGTATGGATTGAATGAAAAAAGGTCTTATCGGCTATCAGGTGGTCAAGTGGATGATGTGCTTGTACTCGGCCTGTGATGTCCCAGGGTTTGATTCTCAGCTGGATCAATTAATTTGAGCTGCAGAGGAGACGCAATCAGTTTCAAACTTCTCAATTTATGCTTTATTTTCCCAGCAAGAGATGAAATTCAACTTTAACATAAGAAGAGATATGGTGCTTGTTTGAGAGAAAATCTGGGCAAATGCTGACTAAAAGAGATTGATCAAGGTTAAGTCCCGAATTTATCAAACAATTCATTGTTGTTCATAATGAAGAACAAATAAAAGCAGTTCCGGATGAACCAAATATGGATGCCAGAGAACGAAAACCCGCTTAGATTGAGACCAAATTACGTTCGACAACCTGACCTGGAGCACAGCACACTGGCCTATCACGTGGCAGCGATAGTTAATGTGTACGACGTTTTATGTCACAGGATTGTAATTTGAGGATTTCATTAATTGAATGACTTTGCAATTATACGCTGATCATATTGTGCTTAGATGTAACTTCTGCCTTTAAGTGTTTGAGACGTAACCAGTAAATTGGCACAAACCCAATTCTGTCTATGATACCGGTTACATTTCCTAGGAATTCAACGGGGATATCCAAAATGAAGTATTAGCAATAACAATGTTTCAATGTTTCCAAAAATGAGTTTTGAAGGATTGTAAATCATAACTGAAATTGATACGTGCAATTCATCAGGCGTAAAAGGATGCAACGTACGCTGAATTCCACGGTAATACAACCACATGCATTTACTTGAGAAGTTAAGAAATCTCGATCTGCCTCTGCATATTGTGTTTGTGTTGTTCCTTGGTTTTCCAAACATAACGCTTATTGATAACTATGTGCGGAAAAGAGCCCGAAAAACTCATTTATCCCATTTGGTTTAGACGCTGTTTGATTTGACAAATTCAGTGGACGAATCCAAAATAAATCTATCAAGATTGTTTAGAGTTTGTTTTGTTATGTCCAGCTTCGTTTAGGGCATGCGAGGTGGTAGCATCATGGTGCAAAACTTGTTACTCGGGCACGTCATATTATCCATAAAAGTAGTTTGATCTACACTTTTCGACTCTTGACTCAAATTGGAAAGCAAATGACCACAACTGAACATGTCAGTTGCATACCGTACCGGAAACCCGATCAGAGAATTTCCTTACCCGCCAGCTGACTGACTGAAACCGGTTAAGCAAGCGAACTGGAAGTGATGCAAACGCCTCACGTGTAATCAATGCGAAGCTTGCCGAAAATGTTTGCGTCCAATGCAAACTGATACGCCCACATATACGGAATACGGAGAAAGTAAACCTACTAGGAAGAACTGACTACATACATTCCAAGTGGTGCTCGTTCGATCGCCTAATGAAGGCTTTCATCAATATTGCTATAACCCCCCTATGGAAACAGAGCAATTAGTTTCTATTGAATGATCCGCCTGCTAGACATTCACGATTGACTTCATTTGCGGGAGAGAATAATTTGCCTACTAGTTTAGTTCATCAGTCCATCATTCTCGTTTATTCAGTTAACCTTATTTCGAATTGTTTTATTTTCTAATGGTAGAATGTGGAGAGGAAGTATATGTTATCAGTAATTCGACCGAGAGTGAGTTCATGCGCCGGACCACTCCTGGTAGTTAATCCGTTTGGCGGTAGGTATAAAACATTACGCTACAATCGTGAAGATTGGACACGTCAGTCGATGCACAGCTCCAGCGCAAACTTAATGGTCTCCTCCCAATTCCATTAACCTCATCCGTTCACGAAACTGACCACAATTAGGTTTCACGTTCGAGCCGGATTAATTTTACTGAAACATCGCGGTCGAGTACAAATGAATGAACAAATGAAGGAGCTAGGGAATCAAAAACGGTTGTATACACACTACACACACACACATGCAGTCGAAAGCGCGAACAACATTCCCCTACTTTGTGTCTACCTGCATCTGTATGTGTGTCAGTGTAACCGTGTCTATCGTTCTGACCGTGCAGAATAGCATAGAAGCGAATGAGACTTAAAACGCATTCCAGTGCTGTGCTCCCGGTTCGTAATGGACGTATAACCCGAATCGCAGACGACATACGCCATCACAACGGAGATACTTGCTTTTAGAGAAAATGAACAGAACGGCAAAATAGAAGCATATTTACCGCGAGGTCATTGAACTGGAAATACAACAACCGGCAAAATATTTTTTTCTGGTCCAGTGAAATGCGTTTTAATAGTTTTTCAGAAAATATCCAAGACAACCATTGGAAAATTCTAATTCCGATTCAGACAAAACCTTGTAAAATTTACTTTCCGGAAAGACAATTTCAAGGAAACCTATTGCCTCTACTTTTCATATACTCTGTCAAGCTAACCACCTTTGCTTTCATTATGTTTTTCTTTCTATATTTTTTCCGAAGAAATGTTACTTAAGTCAAACTAAGGGTGAACTGTGTCCGTCAAAACATTAAATTCTTTGTAAATAAAAACACATTTCAGGATTCGAAACAGTGAATTCCCTGGATGGTGTCGTTTTTTAGCTTTCTTGGGCCTACTTCGACAATCGATCATAATGTTAAACCAACCAACTACTTATGACTCGGTTTATCCTGATATATTATTCTTTTTTATTTATAATGATCACCGGATATGATGCAGTAAACCGGGTTCGCTTTTGTGTTCTGCGTTCGAACTGCTTTTGGTAAAAAATGCTTCTCTTATGATTGTAGTAGTAGTAGTAGTAGTAGTAGTAGCACGCCATTCGGAATGCAAACCACGCAATAGGAATCACCGGACACGAATCAAGGATTAGATGTCACGGACTGGATTGCGGAAGCACTGGACCACAATGGTACGAGCTTGCAATATCCCAGGTGAACGAGACGCGAGGAAAAGGCCACAGGACTGGCAGTAAGTAGTTCGTTTATTGAAAGAAATTAAGGTGATTAAATAATATGTACAAAGGGAGATTATTGGCTATCTGGGCTTCCACCAGTTGGATTTCAGTACTGTCTGCATAATTCTACCTCTGTCTGCACTGCCTCGAATTGGGTGGCACGATCCAATCAGAAGCCATGCTCGTGTCACTGACGTCATCTTTCAAATTTGATTAATCGCAAGTGCCCAGAAACTGTAACGCGCCGCTCCAGGGTAGGCGTCATCACGTAGGCCTGGATGACCACAGTTTCATACCATGTTCGTGATTTTTTATTGTTCATTGGTTCCATAGTGCCCATTTTTCATCAGTTTCATTGATTCCGCATTTTTCATCGGATCTGGTACAGGTTCCAGTTCTGCTGGTGACCGTGACCGTTGGTTTAAAGGTCAAGTCAAGAAACACTGTAGGAACACATTAGTTGAAATCTCAGCATTTCAAAAATCTAAACATTGAGATCATGGATATATACCTGTCTAAAACAATAAAAATCGGAAATGATTCGCATTGTGCTTCGAAAAACCTTTGAATGTAAAATTATTTGCTTTCGGTCAAAACTAACTTGGAGAGGGGATGCTGCTGTTCTTGTGTGTGAATGTGTCAGAAACAGTGTGGAAGCGTGGAGCGCGTTCAGAGACGCGACACAGCTTTCACGATTTTAGCATGCGGAATATTTTTGTCATTGTGAGGAGTAACGTCGGAAAAAATGCGTAGAAATAGATAAAACAACGAAAATGATTTGACCAACACAGTTTATAGTAACCATCATTGAAGGAATCTGAGGAAAAGAATGTAACGTCTTTTCCCTCTCACACCGGCGAGGAAGATAGTTACAGAGTAATATAATGAATGCAGAACAATTTCAGCAATCACATCAGTAGGAGTGAGATTTTGGGAAATCGCTTTTTCCCAATACTTAATGCATGGAAAGACAGTCTGTGAAGTTTTATGTTACCGCTTTCATCTTGACTAACACAGAACAGATTATGAACGGGAGACACAACAGGGTATTCAACACTCAAATGTGTAAAGATCCTGGCTGTTGGCAACAATATTGTGGAAATCATTCAAGAAATCAAAATAACGGGAAACTTTTTGAGGCTGAAAGAAATTTTGCCACGCTTGCTGATATTAATCTCCGAAGACTGAGATAAACAAAAATATCAGGATTATCTTGGTGGTGGAGAGAACTGTTTAGACGAGATGTCTGCACTCAATCAAAATAGTTTTATGGAATGAGAAGATTCCAAATTCGACAGTACAAAATGAATAGCATCGTTGAATTAAGTATATGAGATCCTACAAGAAAAGTGCTCGATCAAAGCAGTCGAAAATCTAAACCCCACCTCATAGATGTTGAATGAGTATTCCAAGATCAAGAGAACTACCGGTTCGGAATATTCGGTCTTCCTAATCCACTTCGCCGAAATGACAGAAAACAAATACGCTAGATGCTAACATTTATTTTAATCTCCTTATTTGTAGCAAACGTAAAGCCATCCGGTCTTTACACAACAACGTTTTGATAACTACAGCAGTTCAACGGACAATAGAACTTTAGCTAACCACTTTGCTAATGCATGTTGGGTCGAACTGATCATGCTCAGAGTGGGTCGTAATGGAACGTCTTTTATGTGCAGCTTCGGAAAACCGTATATCTGTGGTGCTTGTACCGATGAGAGATTCGACTGCTCAAAGCAGTGTCAAAGACAGCTTTGAGATGAGTAAACATCTGACCCATAGAAATATCCAACAAAAACAGATGTTTAAACAGAATGTCAAATCCCTATTCATAAATTTTCAGCTGCATGAGACTGTCGGGATTATTTATAAGACAACTGAGGAAGAGAAATTGCAAGCCAGGTTACCCATCAGTGAATTATCACCACTGCTACTTTTATGCACGTCAGAAGTTAGATTTTCGTTCCTTAGACAAGGATATCGGCAGATAGATGGGGTTTCCCTTGGTAGTCCGCTTGGACTGATTCTTGTAGATATTTACCTTAGTCACCTAGAAGACAAGCTTGGAGAAGGTACTTCAAAACTAGGTCTATACTGTCGTTATGTTGATGACGTTATCGTTTTAAGCCAAATTAAGGAAGACGGGAAATTTCCGTTTCATTGACTCAACACCATTCACCCCAATATCAAGCTAACCCGTCACAATGAAAAGGACGATCGCATCGAGTTTCTAGATATAAACATTAATCGTCGGCCAGATGAATAAATTAAAAGATCTGTCTTCTGGAAGAACACATGGTCTGGGTAATATTTGCATTTCACGAGATTCGTCTCTGTGGTCATCAAGCGCGTGAACTGTGCTCAGAGGGCCTTTTAAAAGAAGTTCTCTACGCAAACGGATATCCATTTGCATTCATCTGCAAACATTGCAAAGCAACACCAGAAGTAGAAAAACCAATAGCTGCTCCTAACGTGAAAGCTCTTTTGAAGTTATCATACAAAGGCGATGACGTGAATGAACTCTACCGTCAAGTGTGCCTACTACGCAGTTAACCCGATCATTGCCTTCACTAACACCCGGATACCAACGACATCGCCGAAAGAACCATTGCCCCCCTACGCCAAATCAAAATGCATTTAGAGCAAACAGTTTGGCGAAACAACTGTTTTTCAATAATTCCTTCTCAAGCCGTTGACAGATTACTTAGGTAACATTAGAAAACAGACTACACAGTTAGACATCACCAATCATGGGTAAGAGCTTGTCATAGTCAACTGGCATTTATCATTTGATTGGTTTAACTAAGTTGCCGTGCCGTCCTAGCCCATTTAGTCGACAGTGGACATCAAGTAAATCCGGACGTGGCCTTCAGAGTTGTTTATCGTGTCCCCCACACTAAGTGCATGGGTGTTCAACAGCGCACCCTAGCAATAGCCGAAGCGATCGGGGTAAGAAAGTTGACCCCTGACCTCTGCGTTCAAAAGCGTATGGTTTAGTCACTCCAAATTCCATGGCCCGTTATCGATCGGTCCCGAGTGTGTCTGCCGTCCAGTCACCCTGATGCCGTAATTTAGTTAAACCAATCAAATGATAAATGCCAGTTGACTATGTCAATTAGGTCTAACCGATTTTATTAGTAACCCCAAACTAGAAGATATGTCAACCTTCATCTGTGAAAAGTATGACTTCCGCAAATGCCTTTAAATAGTAGCAGTTACCGAAAAACTCCCTTATCAGTGCAAAACATTTTGCAATATCCAGTTTGGTGTGTGCAGGAGAACATCAACAAAGCACTCAGTAGTTACTTCCCTTCTAACTCGTCAGGCGGGACGAATATTTACTTCTTTTGACAGGTAAAGCGAAATTCATTAGAAAACTAGCTCAGTAGACCAGCTTTCACCATACACTGAAGTACTCATTGGCCACCAGTGAGATAAACTTATTGCCAAATGGACGGGCGACACCGTTTGAGTGTGTTGGTAAAATCAATACATGCTCTGCTTTGTTGGGTGTGCCATAACGGCTTTATATCATGTGGCCTCAGCTTCACGTTAAATCGATCCATTATTTTCCAAACGAAGGCGTGAGGAAAAAAAGGCTAATCATCCCGGACTATGCTTCACATTGGTTGTGTGCAACTCTTCTCTGCTGCAATCGAATACAACCAACGTATTGCTTTGATATCATCGGTTTTTCTTTCGCGGCTTTTGTCTTAGTGGAGAAATTTCGTTGAATATGGAATATGGAATTGGACTTATGTTTATATCAAAGCACTTCCACAAGACACTAACTGAATCATCGGATATATGTGCCTCTCGATTAAGTTCCCTCTAGGCTTCAATTATATGCCAAAAACGTTCCATTGTTTCATCCGCTTAAGGTATGGTGACAAAAACGCTTATTGAACGAGCCGCACACCTCATGGTCCACTTTTGAAGATCAGCTTGTATGTTTCTTGGACTATGCTTTAGTTTTCACTACTGTAGGTAGTACTTTGTAGTAGCCAAGTATTTTATCAATTTACTTAACTTGAAATATTTTCACTGAATTGCTTATTTACTGTACTTTGAGTGAAAAGAGACAAACAACTTAGAATCTGAGCTGTAATTATTGTGAGATGCTTGGCTCGTGTGTGCAGCAAAATGTCCCCCGTGAACGGATACACCAGACAACCGCAGGTGGGCCGAGTCTAGGTGTGGGCTGGAACCGCTGAAAGACAGGAGGTTCTCCGTGGAGAGGACGAGTCGACAATCTGGAAGGGAGGAAAATACAGACACCATGAACCAAAAGGCCCAGTGAGACATGAATGCGACTCACACTCAAACGGAACAGCAAGTTGACAAAGTCGTTACACTATCGAACTACGACAAATTTTCGCAGCGCTCAAGGTCACACTAATTCAAACGCTGATAGAAGTGAACCAAGAACATAGAAGTGGGAGATGAAAGCAGGAATGAATATACTTTACCCAAAGCCATCAATATGCAAGTATGACATAGGAGACTGAAATGTATTTCCAAAATCAGAGTGATGTTGCAGAAGTTTGCTCAACACCTGTACATAGGCATGACAGAGAGGCAGTTACGTTACCGACTGGTCGAACATAACCCGGTGTGGCTTAAGAAAGCGATGGAAGACAAGTTCGAATTTGTTACGTCATCGAATGAGCAGAAAAGACTTAGATCTTCGATAACACAACACTTATTCCAACAAACACTGTGTCCCTCCACTCGATTCTAGTGCTTCCTAGTGTATGGTTGAATCGATGAACTGAGGATTGTGCGCGAAGGTGGAGTCCGAAGGATAGTCAGCTCAAATCAATAAAAACCAATTATCCCACGCCACTACTCACAAGTAACTGTGAGTTAAATGCTAAACACAAAGTTACTGAAATTTGCCGAGGCTCTAGCCATTCATACCCTCAAACCCGATCCATGCAAACAACGTGAATGGTCAGTCACATTAGCTTTGCCTTGGTGATTAATAACCCCCTACCCTCTCCCGTTTTATGTGTTACTGTGTCGTGCGTTGTGCGTTGTGATTAGTAATCATGTCTTCATCTCACGGTAGTCTTCGTACTGACCATGTAAAAATCACTTTGAATGAAGTATGCACGTGTACAGATGCAGCAAAATGACTATGGATACGTTGAGCAAACCCATGTTTCTGACTTCGTTATTCCAATTTGTGACAGTAAAATGTTGTTTTCAAAAAGGAATGAATCATTATCTTGTTGACTCAACGTTACCTCAGGGTAACCCACCAGTCAGCTCAATGCTCCATACTATTCCCTTAAATCGCATATGTTCACCGTTAGTAGCGATACCTTTCTTGGACTGAGCGAATATCAAACGTGGACGTCGCATGGAAATATATACCAAGATTTCAAAACCGTGCAACCAAAGGACACCATTTATCTTGAGAATGACATAAATTAATTTTTTATTGTAGGGCAGTTCCCATACACTACGAATTCATCAAATCAGTTCGATGAAAAAAACATGTCCAAGTGATGACAGTCATTTCTACTTGTGCTCGTCGTCATTTAACGCAGCCCACCCACCCCTTGGGATTATACTCAATACCTTCTGGGAAAGTTCAGATGACTATCTTTCCATGACGAGGATACAGACACAAAGAAAAGGCCAAGTCTGACGGGCTGTAACCGATTAGACTAACAAGAGACACTTTTCCTACTCGAGGAAAATTATTCGAAGAAGATTGTTACGAACTGGCTCCATGGTCTACTAATTCCAAGAGTCACGGACTCAATCGAGTGATAGAGTGTGTTTGTGTCCTCACATCTCAAACACTAAGAGCCGTTGTCTTACAGGTCGATGCTGCCCTACAAAGCAAACTATCACTGACCAAAGCTTCTGGTTATGAACCCATAAGAGAAGCAACGGTTCCCAATTGGGCAACTTTCCAGTATCACGAACAAACTTTGAATATTTTCTCTTGTTTTTAAGGTGCCTGTGATGTAATTTGTGTTAACTGCATAACCTGTATCCAACCAAGTATGAAACATAGAAATGTAAGTAATGCAATCTGCGTGTAGTGTTTGAAAGATGGTTCTCGTGGGTGAATGCCACGAGGAGTAGCTGATTTCTTAAAACAGAAAAATACACCGTTTGCATAGGGCTGAGGAGTAAGTTGCAAAGTAAACCACCAACTGGTTGTGTTAACCTCTACAAACACCTTCTTAGAATGGGTTTCAAAACTTAGTTCTGTTGTATCTGCAAAGGTGGTGCCTAGGTCAAACTGGAACTGGCAAATCACCTTCGGTATAGCATACGGAAAAGGTCATTTCTTTAAGGGAGCATATAATTTTCCTTCATGTTTGATTGTTCGATTGTACGGCAAGTCCAGCTGATAACCCTTCCTAAATGTTAATGGAACCAGACATTGCATCTTTATCTTCCACAGATGGAAGACGAATTGTGACAATCAATGTACAGACATTAAAATCACGATTGGCCTTCTGGTCTTGAATTTACTGTGCCTGTCAACATACTCTCTTGGATAAGAGTGTTTTTATATTATTTTTGATAAATATGATCAAAACGTGTTCTGGATAAAACAACTTGTTTCAATATATTCTGACTCTGGTCTCCCAAATGTACAACGAACTACCTCAATAATACTGGAACAAAATGTCCCCCAAAACAACGAAATTGACCAACACTGATTGGTTTTACCATAAACAAATGCGATATCAGTGCAGACAAAATCATGCGACAATCAATAGCCATGATCAAATGAATTGTTTTACTATGTGAGGATTGATTGAATGCTACAAACGGGGTCAAATGCAATGCACCTTTTCATTTGACGACATTCCCATAGCACAATATTGTGATCAGATCACATTTGGGAACGCTGTCTAATTAAATGGCTATGATGAATGTGCGATATGCATATTTGCTTTATTAGAAATGAATTGTTCCCTTAAGTTGAAAATCTCGTTTAATTTCGGAAAGCAGGGCATTCTAGGCAGCACAATTGACGAAACATTCATTTAGAATGACGGCCAGACAGTTTTTCAAGTTCCAAAGTATCACAATATTTAGTGAAACTTGCATGTTTTCACACACAAGGTCTCTCACTCAGAATATATTTATTTTGCAGATTTATACGGGCCCCCATATCATGTGATAGTTCCAACGCCTTGGTCGTTTATCTGTTGAATCTGATGGTGTAAGTCTCTCTATCACACTCACGCACGACGTTCAACAGCAATGTGTGACAAAAATACAGTTGATTGAGGGAAAAATCCCACTCTGTGGACCACAGCGGATTTATGTCGACTATCAGCAATTCCTCCGTTTGGCTATTTTCATTTACCGGATAAGCTCTGTGAGGTACAAACTAGGAGACAAATGACCTTTTAAGCTTTTTCTCCTTCACAATCTATCGTTTAAAATAACATTGTTGTTCTGGTAGACATACGTTTGCGTTTTTTCAGTGTGAATTATGTAACTGTTTACAGCAAGTAGAGATTTTCCTAACCTAAATAGATACTGTTGGAGCCACAATGAAGCTAGCTGAGCGACTGATGTGGGTAATCTTATAAAATGAGTACATCAAAATTATGTGCTGTATCAGCTAATTTCATCGTGCAGACAACAAGCGCGTTAATCAATAGTTTTTGATTGGCTTCGTTACCGATGGAACCTCTCTTTACGAGCAGTCTGCACCAGGGTCATTGACTCTCAATTTACTGAGGTGCTCTGAATGCACTTCCGAACGCTGATGAATCTTAATAAACGCAATCATAAACTTATGATATACAGATTTACTTTCGTAGGAAATGAATTCTTCTTTTAAGTTGGAAAGCTCGTTCGATTCAGCAAGTGGGACATTCTGGATAGAAAAAAGGGATTTTGACTTAATAATGAGTTAGAGTGGCTATCGGACAGTTCTTTAGGTTTTACAGAATTAGGATATTTAGATAAACGTGCATGTGCATACTACGCTAAAGATTGACCGAATAAAAAACTACCCTGTCCAATAAGTTCGTCCGATCGCAATCGAGTGAGAGGTCCTAATGGGAACATGAAACCAATGCAGCCTTGTAAAACGTAAACTCAACCAGCCTATCTGTTAAACACTCCGATCCTTCCGCACAATATTCTTTCCGTATTATTTACTCATATATGAATATATCAGTTGAATGGGAAACTGACTTGTGACGAGATTGGCATTGCTCTGATTGTACGCAATATATGGATTTGACATATTTTCCTTCATTCACGAGTACACAACTCCAGTTGACAGATCTATAAGGGTTTGTCATTCAGCGTAAAACTCGACCGACGAGTAAAAGCACAAGGTCGCTGATCCACAGGATTTATACCAGTATCCGCTATCATGGGGCAGTCCCAACGCCTTAGCCAGTTATCTACCAAACCTGTAGAGGATAATACTTCTATCGCACTCACCCACGATATTCTTTAACAATGCGTGACACAAACAAAACATGGAGTTTATCGAGGGAACCCTCCCTCCACCCTATCGCCTTGTAGTGATTGTATTAGCAGTAGTAATACGCACGGAATTCGGAACACCAACCACACAATATGAATCTCAGAACCCGAATCAATAATCCGCTATCACGGACTGGATCTCATAAGCACTGGACCACAATGGTACGAATTCGCAATGTCCCACGAGAACGAGACGCGAGGAAAAGGCCACAGGACTGGCAGTAAGTAGTTCGTTTATTGAAAGAAATTAAGGTGATTAAATAATATGTACAAAAGGATATTATTGGCTATCTGGGCTTCCACCAATTGGATTGCAGTACAGCTCGCATAATCTTGCTGCTGTTAGCATTGTCTTGGATTGGTTGGCACCATCCACCAGTGACGTGTATTCAGAAGCCATACACGCATGGCTATCCATTCCCAGTTAGTCTTTTTCCTTCAAAACTCTTATGGTTGACAAAATAACTCTGTTTTTAGAGTATATTACGATAAAAATGTATTACCAATCGTCGACATGAAGTGAAGGTTAGTATCTCATAATTGCGACTGTGGGAAGAGACTTCGAAGACTGTATTTCTCCTTCAATCATGAAACCTTTGATTGCTCAATACCATACAGGAAAGAATTTTATTTTTATGTTTAATGTGACGAATCTAGATCTCATTTTTGTGAAGTTTCTTGGTGATTCTTCTTGCTTTTGATGGTTACTAAAAATTTTCGCCGCCAGCATTGTTTCAAATGATGCATCTTCCTTAAACTTTTCGACGAACGGCCTATAAAACTATGTGAACTTCCTCCGTTCTGGTGTGCAAAATTTCCTGATTCCGTTAATGATCGTCTATTCAAGTGTCACTCGCACACTTTAACACGTTATGCATGTGATTTCTTGATTTTTGGCTCTAGCTTATCTACCGAAACCTCACGGTTCCTTTTCTGTCTCTCATCTTTACAACTCGGTTGCAGGATTCTGCCAAATTTCTTAGCAATTTTGGAGGTTAATTCTGACGAACTGAAGTGGGGTGTTTGACGAAAATGTGCCCACGCAAAATGGTTTCGCAAAACGCCATTTTAATGTGATAGAGGAATGCACGCTCCTCGAACATCCTCAACCAGGGATGTAACCAAAGAATTCGGAATGGATGGAGTCTGCATGAGACTCAGGTATTAGTTTGCCCTAAGCATATGCAAACTTTATTTTTTTGTGAATACATACTGTGTGTGAACAGTAAACTACAGTGAATATAGATACCTCGGATAGCATGCCAGCTATCACCTTGTTTTCCTTTGATAATCAATTATAACGGGATACAAACAAAGAAACCCTTGTTGTGCTACGAACACAAAAACATCCTTACTTTCCATAGAGTCCTGTGGAAAATCATATCTCTGCCTCACTGGAATATACCGAAAGAAATTTATCACTGTAACAAAATCCATTAGATGCGCTAAACAACTCAGTTTTCTCCTTTCATTGATTCCCGATACTTGCAGGCGACAGGCATTCAAATTACATCTGCGGCTACGTAGACACCAGCACTAGCTTGGGTGATATGTCGAAAAATATTTTCATTGGTAAACTATTTGAGAACATCTTGGATATGCTCAGATGATGATAAAAGACGGAATCCTAACAAATTTCTCTTGCAATACTTGTTCAACTGAGTAACTAAAATAGCTCTTCACTAACACAGCTATTCTTTCTCCGTCGCCCCATCTAACTCAGCATGGACTTACCAGAAAAAGGGATTCCCGCTTGACTACCATTTAAAGCAGACTGAATCACAATGCAGCTCACTTGTGCTCTCAGAAATAGCGTTCAAGTCAACCGAATTTGTTTTCGTAGAAACTTGCAATTTAATCAACCACATGACGAACGGCGACAAACTACGAATATGTGTTACACGTACAAATATCTTCAGATTCCATGAACACGATAACACGAAAGGTTCTCAGTCTCAACTTGCCAGTATTCTAAAATGGTTTTGAACGTTTTGTTACGCCTTTTTGCGTCCATAGAGATACCTGTTATNCGACCAACGTGGAGCGGCTGCTCATTTTTCCATATCCTATTTGCATATCGACAGCGATGGGTGAAGAGCTTTCAGTCTTAACTTTATCTCTTACTACAATGTCCAATAAATGACTAGTCACGATAGTGGTAATGTTATAAATCCAGAAGGTGGTGATGGTAGAGGATACGCACTTATTCCAGATAACAGATGAGACATTAGTAATTTGGCATACATAACACAGAAAATCTCATCAGAAACATAGCATCCCAGTTCCCGACCGCACGGCGGGTAACGAATGTTCATATCGATAGTTATTCTCTGAGATACAGCAATTTTCCCTCGATGGTCTTCTTAATTTTTGATGGTCGAATGTAATCACCAACTATGTTACCTACTACTCACAAGTGAGTAGTAGTACCTCACAACAGTAGTAGCGGTAGCAATACGTAAATTGCAGTTCGAAATTGGAACTTTTTGGTGCAGAGTAAACTGAGAGTTCAGTCTAGCTGCTTGTTGCTTCATCCGAGTATCTATTCTACTCCATCCAGTTGTTCTACAAAGCATGTCTTTTTCGCACCATGTATGGTAAAAATGCCGGTAAGCGACCTTTTTTCTTGAGTAAATTGAACAATGAGATGGTTATAAACTGCTCACAATAAATCTCTTCTTCCTTAACGAGGTAAAAAATATATGCCCAAAAACGTGAAAATTTACCTTCAAAATCTGACCTTGATATTCTAGGCTGGTTGAATTAGAGTTTGTAATAACGACGATCTGAACTACTTTAGAGCGGTTATTAAAAGCGCAATAAAGGAGGGATCGTATTTAGTTAGCAATTAATATTCCGTCACATCACCCGTAATTTACCACTCGGTTTGTTTCCGACCCTTGGGATAACTTATTTCTTCAAATTTAGATAGTTTCTGGATTATGAAGTTCCAAAATCTGTAGTACTGAACGATTGTGATGCACCAAAATATTTTCATAAAGGTCAAATGGAGTTTCACTTTATTTATCACCCAAATTAGGGCTTCAGGTATGGACAAAAATTTATATCTTGTCTACTTCGATCTACGTAATTTCTAGGCTGCACGATTGTCATTTAAAGGTGCCTGACCTTGGTTGCCGAAAACAAATAATCTCAACATGAAAACCGTAATCTTCATCAAGTATGAAAATGCAATATCTTCTAATAGGAATGACTCAAGATTTATCTAGTGTATAATCCATTATAACAATTCTATTGGATAAGCAAATGAAATTCTTTCACAACTCAGGGAAATTGTATTAAATAAGGTTTCATAATATTAATCTATTTTTGATATCTAACTCACTGAATTCGAGAAATATCGTTTTAATCAAAGTTCAACTTGAAAGAATTTCTCACCAGTCGAGATTACTCATTTGGGCCGGAATAAAATATGGTCAGTCTTGTCGGTGGACATCAGTCAACGGCACCATGAACAGTGAGAAATTTGTATCATGAATGATGAACATGTTTTCAGAATTTCATTGAAAAGGTCGTCTGGAAACGTTATCGTTTTTCAGGATAACGCCCCATGTCATGTTTCACGAGAAGTCAGTAAATATATTCAGTTCAGGATTCTGGTTCACTTATTATTTGCTTTTAGACTTCAGAAAAGATGCGTGACCCCAACGTCCAGTCCATGAAACTTCCCCCCTAATACCCCGAATCTCAATGTGATTGAAAATCTGTTTTCTGTTTTGAAGAAAAATGTCTATGTGTGTTACCTGTAAGTTCAAAATTGGAGGCAAAAGTGTCATGCGTATTGAAGCACAAAATAGAACATTACTTGATAACAAAATTGGTGGATTCGATGCCGCCTAAAAGCTTGACTCTGAATATAGTTGAAACCTTTTCTCAGTTTTGAAGACAGGGACAAGCCAGTTAACTCGACAGTGATTGAGAGTTCAGTGTGTGGCATGCACTTGGTGAAACCAATAAATGCGACGTGATCGCTAAATTGGTGAACTACACGCTTAAGTGATTGGCTCAAGTGTTCGAGAGTAAGGGAGCACACATAATATCGATAAATAAAATGACAATATCAGAATCATCAATATCAGTCCTTTTCGTAAATGAATTCCCACGAATTTTTGACTGATTCGGTGCCAACCGACGTGGAATTCAAGAAATCGTGGCCTAATGAGAAGTTTGACTAATATAACCAAACGTTTACTCGGACAATTATGCAATTGTGGAGTGTGGTGTGGGCCAATACCGTGCATATTCCTGTCTGTACATAGGTCATTTAAAGTTAGACACTGAGATGTTACACCAGTTCGGGCAATAAATTTGTAAGATAAATGCACGTTCATGGATAGTTTTCCAGTCAGATCACAATATGTTTGACGGGGAGGATAAGGACAAGGACAGTGCGCTGTTTAGCACCATGCCACTAATTCATGTAAGCTCATTGTGCAACTGCACGCTGAATGTATGACCGCGGTAGTTGGATTGCGTGGGTCAATTGCCTCGGTAAACAGGAGTTGTGCGCGTGAACAAACAAATTCCGTTTGCGCGGGATGGACGCATACCTATTTGGATGGGTGAAGTTTGGTTACATATAGAACGAATACAACTGGCTGGTTTTTCTATAGGTTCTCAATGTTAAATAAGACATTTGTGGTCTTTATGTGATGTAGTTGCAAGAGGAAACAGTATCGTTGCGTAAGTAACACCAGCCAAATTCAATAGAATTCCAGGTCTGCTCTTTTTTAACATGACAAAAACAACTCATTACTCAGTCGACCAGGAGCTAGTCGGAAAGAAATTCAGCTTATTTGTACGAATAAATGGGGTACTGGGAAATTCACCCGGAGGAATATGAGCACTTTATTCGATCTTCATCGTTTTGTTGAATTCCGCAGTCATCCCCACCCATTATTTCTCGCTCGCTTATTCGTTCTCACTGTGTCTGTCTGTGTCTGCCTAATCTCATTCGACATCCTCTGCACAGGTAGTGGCTCTCTCAACTTGTCCATAAATGAAATGCATACACGAGGCTGGTATTTTACTTAGTCCAAATATAGCTGCCGAACCTCCACAAGTGGGATCGATTGGCCTGGATTTTGGAAAATTATTAGTTCTATTTACCGGTTGGTCTCAAATCCAAACCAATCGATAGCACATTCTTAATCACGTGCTTGAGCTGTTACTGTTAGCGTTATTGTTGTTAGTGCTTCTACAGTTTTCCATGTTGTTGTTATTGTTTTCACCGTCATCATCATCATCATTATCGCCGTCGTCGTCGTTGTCGTC
>UZAN01040246.1:31324-50049 GCA_900618425.1 Echinostoma caproni
CCCGGACGGAATGTGGACAAATGCGTCTCACAAAAAGAGGATACATGCGAGATCATACACAGACACACTACGCTGATCATCACCTTGTTTTATCGAAGGGAAATAAATTAAAACAAACAATTATATTATCAAACCCATCCGGCAGGTGACTACTATATGCATTTTTAGTTTGACCAAAATGGTTTGAGTAGACCGATACAAAGTTACCTGGATGTTGTATCCCGCTCAATTCCAGGGGTTACTGAAACCTTCATGAACCCTGTAACCTTTCCACTAGAATGGGCCTGAAACCAAGCAGATATTATTCATTGTTCCGATACTTTCTGTACCAGCACAAGATACCGCTATCCAACGGATGTGCTAAACAATGGCAGCGGATTACGCTTGAAACATGTACCTGGAATATGAGCCGGAATTGTCGCTTACCGGTGTGAAGATGAAACTGATAATTGGCAATTTAACTGAAAAGAAACAAGAAGCAACTTTCCGATGAGAAATGAGCATAACTCACTCTGTATGACACGTTGTCAAGAACGTAACGGTTGATCAGATGAACAATATGCCTCCCCGTCTATTCAAAACAATACCTTCTGATGGATTTAATTTAGAAGTTGAAGTTTTTCATAAGCAACAAACATCTAATTCCGTGTGTAATTTGTAGTTACAATAAACCATTGTCCTGAACCGGGGATGTGAGACTCTTGTATAGAGTATTCTATCAGTCAAATAGAGTGAGTAGAATTATCTTTTTTGATTATACAAAAGTGATTGCAGTAAAAAGGTGAGCCCCATGATCCAAGGACATACTGTACGTGGGAAGATTAGGGGAATTCAGGTTGAAATCAGAGTGTTGATTCTACGTTCAAATACTGTTGATGTTTTACGTTAGAGGGAAAACTGGAGGAGGGTGGGTGTTGCATAGTTGTGCTGTTCTTGGAAAAAATGATAATTAAAAGAAGCAAATGCGACACTTGGGGATTGCGACTTGAAATGGGGAGCTAGCTGCATGTGTGCGGTATCTACGACAAAAAACAAGCGGTAGAGGGACAGAAGCGAAACGTTCGCCTGTGCAAAATCTAAAGCAGTATCCAGAGAATAGGAATCAAGAAGCAGCTACCCGACGGTGAACTAGCGAGTGCAAGTTAAATGTCGGGGACGGGTTGTTGATGAGACGAATGACCTTACGTTGATGCCGATCAAGAAGAGAAAGAGAGGTGGACGAAGCTCCACCCCACACCTGACTGAAGTATTCAAATGGAAGGCGAAGTTGAGCTTTGTAAAGCGAGAGGAGGTGAACGGGGGGCGAAGAAACGTCTGGCGCGGAAAAGAAAGCCAATTTTGCGCGCATTGCGAAAGCCAAGTAGATCAATATGTGGTGACCATACAAGAGAACAAGGAAACTCCCAATACGTTACATAAATCTGTCGAGCGAAGAGTGTACGAGTTAAAATTTAATGAAAGGGGAGAAAGATACGTGGTTAAGAGAAATTGAAATGAGGGAAGTTTTGCAGGCTTTGAGAAGAACACGGATGCGAAAGCTCCAAGCAGAAATAAGGCCCAGATCACAATTTATATAGAACCTAAGGGGAAAGCGGTTGTCACTAATGCTGGAGTTTCCGATGCATGAAGAAGAAGAGGACAAACAGGAGTGTAGGTCAGCGTCATCGACTAAAGACGTGAATAGGATTTGAAGTCGAAGAAAGCAGGTCATCAACAAACCTCAGCAAAATGGAAGGAGAAAGTGCAGAGCCTTCAGGAACACCAGCATTCACAGGCACAAAAAGAAACACGATTCAATCTGCTCGAACGGCGATGTTGCGGTTCTTGAGATAACCCGATGTTTAGGACACAAGTTTAGGAGGAAAGCCATACTTGGGTAGTTTGGCCAGCAGACCCGCGTATCAGACACGATCGAAAGCTTAGGATATATCCAATGACCACACATGGGTTTGTCTGTGGTTGACCAGTGCAATTGACCATGGTTGCGAAATCACCGGTAGATAGACGGGATCAGAAACCGTACTGACGGTCGCTAAGCCTCGTGTTCTGCTCCAGGTGTTGAGTTTATCAGCAACAGCTGACTCCATAACATTAGAAATAACTGACGCGAGATAGATGGGGTTTGAGGGTTTGAGTGGTCCCCCTGTTCGGTAATGAAAAATGTTTCTTGTAGTTTCTGAGGTTGGGTACAGCTTATAGAGATGGAATAAGTGGCCTAGGAGAGGGTCCAGTTCTGGGGAGCAGATTCTGAGAAAATAAAAAGAATCCCGTTGCGCCCAGGTGGCTTGAATGGGCCCAGTGATAAGGGGATCCGAAGTACCTTTCTAGTGGAAATTAGCGATGTGAAAAGATGGTTCACTGTAGAGTATGTGAAGGGTTGCATGGGTGACTCGAGTAGGGTAGAACCGGAAGCAAAATGGGAGGCCAATTTCGAATTTTTCGAGCGGGTGGGACACCAAGTCACCAGATGGTTGAATAATAGGTTGGGAATTAGTGAAACAGAAGTTACGAGAGATTGGCTTCGCGAGTGAACAGAACTTTCTGCTGTAAGAAGGAACGGTTGCTAGTTGTGCTGCTTTGAGCTCAACAACGTGTTCATTAACCTTCTGTACGATGATTATACAGCTGTTATGGGATAACAAGAGCCATCGGTGGAAACTGGGGGAAGGTGAGTGACACCACCGGCAAAATCTTAGTTTCTCTTTACGAACATTGTGACAACAAGCGTAGTTAAACCATTCTGGAGAAACAGGCTTGTCCGGTTTAGTGAATTGAGGAACAAATAGGTGCAACCCTTGCAAAAGAAGATTGGAAAATTTCAAAGCCGAGATGGAGACATCGCCGGAGAAAAAAACATTAATTCCAGGATAGGAAGCCAGAAAGCTACGAAAGATGCTCTAATCAGTGAAACCGCATCGCCAGAATGTACATCTAAAATTAAGAGGAACAATGGAACGGATAGTTTGAGATTGAAAAGGGGAATAACAATGGTCCCATGAGCCCAGAGGAGGAATTACTGCAACATTTGAAGATAATTGTGTTTTGGATGTTGGGATGGACAAGATGGAGAGTATGAACGTGGTCGCTAACACACACAGTCAGGGATACGTGTCAGGAGATGAACCCGTTGGTGAGAGCTGTTTAATAGATCAAGGAACAGTGTCCCTGAACACTGTAACAGTCAATCTCTATTATGAACATTAAAATCAACCAAAGTTGTGAACTAAGTGTTGGGGTTTGCGTCGACAGCGCTATCAGTGCTTGTCGATAAAATATCGAAGGCCCACTACTGTTCGGGGAACGGTGCACAGTTCGGAAATACTGGTTGAAAGTGGGGAACTGTAGTTTCAGCCACATGGTCTGGAAATTGTGGTTGATGAGACTTAAGTGGGAGAATGGAATAGAAATATCGGGGTGATGTAACGGAACGGTGAGTGTGCACTACTGAGTGTTGTAATGAGAGAGAGAAAGTTGAACTTATTGCTTTCCCAATGCATGGTTAAACAGTTGGACTGGAAGTTGCACACAAAAATGGAAGCTAATGAATATCAGTCCAAATGAATAAAAATTGGAATTTGACACAGTTTGCTCTCGTCAGGGCTCATCTGTGATGCATATTCACCGTCCATTCAGGGCTTTGAACTCCTGATTCATTACTACCGTGGAGCGAACCAGCTCATATTGGGGCTGGTAAATAAAGTAACTCGAGTTCGATGCTTCCCAAGTGTATGGTTGATTTGACAAACGAAAAATTATACGTGAAGTAAAGGTTTGAAGAATGGCTAGTCCATTCTATATCACTTATCCTATGCCACTTTCTGAACGTGGTGGTTTAAACGTCATTCATTACGTGAACCCTGGGTTGCTTTCTGTTTAGAGCAANTAGAGCAATATTGGTAACTGAATTCGGCCTGATTGTCTACTCATCGTCAGTGACACTGAAGTTACAACAATCGAAAAGCATCTCTAAAATTTTATAGTATTCAGTTTCCAAAGTCCCGCATTCTTTTTCAACACGATTATATACATTTGTGAATGATTACAATTTTTAAATGCGAAAACGTTATTTGCGTGATACACACAATTTGAGGTATCTAATAACATGAGGGACATCAGTACATTGCGTAGTTTTCACCCTACTCCACGTGAAATCAGCCGTTCAGTAGTGCACGAATACGTTTGAAAGTTTGTCATCATACACCTGTGAATACCATTCCCGTGCTCACCCCACCCGCTTGACCACTGTAATTTAAACTAGCGAGAAACTCCGCATGCCGAGTATAACACATCAAATACTAGGGAAAATGCACAAACGTTTCCGTAACAATAGTCCATTCCTTAGTTTGTGTTCTATCTGTTTGAATGAATTTGCTTGGTTGGTCAAAGTTAGAATCTGTCCAATATTTCGGATGTTGCTTGTTTATAAAATCTTTCACGGGTCCCAGTTTTGTTCATTTGTCGTAAATTGCACTGATTGGTCATCTGCGATGGAGCTTGTCAGATAGTCGTTCTACCTTATCCTCGGGTGATTTGTGATAAATATTTAAAGGGAGAATGGATTTACGACTACTACTACACATTGGTATTATAAATTAGAAGGCACACAATGTCTGTGCCTACGAGCGCTTTCATTAAAAAAAACAGTTTTTTTCAGTATTCTGGTGGAATGTCAGTTCAGATTCCATTGCAAAAACGGGGAACAAAGGGGATGCCGAAATTTACAGGGTATTATTATTCAAGTCGCTTCATGTGAAAATAGTAATTACTAGATTCTATACAGTCACTGTTTTCATAAACAAGAATAACATTTGGGGTTTGCTTTCGATTGTACATAGTGCTTACAATCTAGGGCTGATATCCACGACCAAAACGATACCTTTGGAGAGTCACATAGATTGGATCTAGAATAAAGTCCTAAGTGACGTTGAAATCGTCGTATTCGAATTTATCTGGTCTACCTATTAGACATTTACCGTATCCTAATCTGTTATTCTACTCTTTGGTAATTTCATCCATTTATGTCCAACACCTGAAAGACATCTGTCAAATGAACCATGACAATATTCGATGAGTAAGACATTTGCACACTAAAATATACCTCCTTTGGCAGGACGCCTTAATTTATTCGGTCAATCTGGTACAATACGAAGTATGTGTATAGGAACCCGTGTGAGATAAACAGATAGACTAAGAACGCACTATGCTTTTCACCACTGAAAACACATTTATCCAAAAAACAAGATAAAAAGGTATTTTGTGCATATATTTTTCGGTCCAATTTTGGAAAAAAAACGAAAATTACCATATAACCGACCACATTGAATACCATTTGGAGTGAAGAAAAAATATGTATCCGCATTTGCCGAACCTTAAGCTGTATACTTTTTGGTTTTCTCGTGACAACGTCTTATTGGATTATACCACAATGTACCAATTTGGTGAAGGCCACCTTGCTTTACCACTTGAGTAAACATTTTTGCATTGGTAAACATGGTTCCTGATGTCCAACAGGACAAAATGGAAACTATTGTAGCCGAATCNGAATCTACTGTGCTTGCACCTTACGCTATTTGAATTATGGATATGAACAAGATCGTAAATTAGTTTAAACAAACTTGACCCCAATGCAAACTAACGTGATTTGTTCAGCGGTTACTTTGGTCCACGCTGATTCTCACGGTTAAGGACATTCGTTCAGTTGTGTTCATGCTGAACCTCACTAAGCCGTTTCTAATCCTTTTCTGCGAACCAGTTGGTTTTTATAGCAGACCGATTAGTATCGTTTTCCTCCCTCGGGTTGGAGGCGATATTCAGTATTGTGCTTGTTCACTCATTTATCATTGAATGTGCAAGTAACATCATTATTCCTCTAGTCTTAGTCATAGCTGAAGACTATGCTATTACAAAAGGTTTACTTTGGGTAGTATGGTTACATCTGAACGCTACTGAACAACTGTTTCGTCTTCTTGGGTTCAAATGTTAGTTTTGCAAATGTTGGTGGTAGTGTAATGACTCCAATAGTCAAATGCCGGTCGAGAATAGTCATATAATAAGAGAACAGCATATATAGTGGTAAATAGGAGTTCACGGCACACAACATCCGATTTGCGACTAGTGACTAGCATTTTCATCTGTGATTGTCACCCCAACAGACGGTTCAAATCATCTGTCGCTATAATAATAAATCCTTTGATCCACAGGCGAATGTCTTGAAAATCCAGCAACCGCCTACTGGTGTGTGCACACCACTTACAAATTTGAGTAGTACCCACAACAGTACTACCATTTGGGCAGCGATCGATTCATCATTGAGTTGCACGGGAGGTCTTGCGCTCGAACCCTACCATTCCCGCCCGAGACTGCTAACTCTGTCTATCATGTACAAAACCACTCGGTGACCGCTTCATCTATCCTGGAAATCGGTCATGCATTACAGTGACACGAAGAGAACAGTAAATATCTGTATTTCTCCAAAACCAATTTCATCGCTGAATATTTGCTTATCTGATTATTTGAACTGTGAAAATGTTTCTAGTTTCTTAGGGAATTCAGTCCACACCTAGACGACACCTGAGCCTCTGTACAGATTTTGCTCACATGTCTGTGCTCGCGTGGCCTAATGGATAAGGCGTCTGCCTCCTAAGTAGAAGATTGCGGGTTCGAGTCCCGCCGTGGGTGTCAAACTTTCCAACTGCAATGTAAGCCTCTGTGCTCGCAATAGTTACACACAGTACAATACAAGCTATCAGATCAAACCAATCACTGAAATTTTTCACATTCGATTCACCCACAGACATATTCCTAATGTTGGTCTGAATACCACTGTCCACAATTCAAATGCAAATCTGTTTTAATGCGCAAGTTGTCAAACAACACCATCTGAACATCTGATTCTTCTCGTTGTTTTATCGCATCAGTCGAAGCACTTTTTCAACTGTCACTTGCCTCATACAAACTAACCAGCTCGTAGAGAGTTTCGAGTGAATGGCTGTGACCGTCCGCGGCACAACATTTTCTCGAAACAATTTGATTGAACGTACAGAAACACACAAGTATATATAGTACCGTTCTACCTGTATATTTGCCGACACACAAGCACAAACATTCACGCAATCAGAGACAGAGAGAAAGGGGCGCACTTGTCTCTCCAGTTTCTGAACTTGTCCAAACTTACAAGGTGAATCGGACACTGATACTCAAGGTTGGTAACTCCCACCAGGCACGCTAAGTAGCAGGAAGGAAAACGTGTCAGAACGAATCTGAGGGACTGCCGCTCTGCAAGGCACGGTAACCACGTTTTTATTCATTTTTGGGCTTGTGGATGTGAATAAAAGCGAAATCCTGAGAGTAAAACAAGTTGAATCGAGTAAAAGGGAATGACGAATTCCAAATTAGAACATTGTGTGATCGGTATTTAGGGGAGAGAAATTTATTTTCTGTTTGAATGAGCTGACAAGTTAGGGTGCAATCTTTCCCAAGCACTTACAATGATCGGCTCCTAGAATCATCTATCAGAAGGACTTAAAAAAGCATGATGAATTACAATCATGCACTTGGGTGCAAAGTGCAGTGAGAGCCTGCAGTGATTTACAAATAACGGCAACGTGTGAGCAAAGTCCTGCATAGATCAATACATAGCTTCGCAAAGAATAGAATATTGCGCGAATTTATCAAAAACAGAATGGGCCTAACCATATAATTTGATGTAAGATCAGAAAATTTATCTCGACTTGCTCTTTCATCAGTACTGGGAAACCACACATGTGTACGCTCATGAATTCCAAACACATCTAGTTCACCAGTTCTGTTTTGTGCATACAACGCAACACAATCTAAAAGTCCACTGGGTGAGGCGGATAATATGAAAATAACCCCCCATTGGTCGTTTTTGCTTGCTGAGGCACTCAGTTCACCTCGAATTAACAGACGATAGAAACCTCATGAATGAAATTCGTTCCCTTAGACCTTCACAATCATCTAGGACTCTAAAAGAAAACTAGATATAACGTGAGTTCATGAATCACATAATGCGTGACCTAACGAAAAATAAGGCATTCAAGCTCTCGAAATGAGGAATAAGAACGGAAGTGTACCTCAACGTTCCGTTCCCCAGAACGTCTGTTAAACACCAGTCGAGTTAATAAAGCGTCCAGCGTGTTGATCAAGACCCGGGTAAAATGTTTGGCCAAAAAAGAACGTGCACTTTTCACCTCGCGCATCTGATTTTTAAAATGATTAAAAGCCCTCTATTCCACTGTCTACGATGACAGTCATGTACAGATTGTTTCCCTTAGAGGTTAGTACAAAGAAAGTTGAGATTAATTCCTGGCAATTAGTCAGCAAAATGGGCTGTGCTGTATCATGTCCGGGAAAGGCAAATGTGCCCGACTTAAAGGGTGAAGATAAGAACCATTCCGTTTCCCAATGCGCCTCATTGGTCATTGAGAAATAGCGATAAAACTTCTTGCACGTTCTCTTTCTGACACAGTTTGACCTTGACAGACTCGACATGACATCTTCAACCAGTGGCAGAAACTATCCCATCATGTAAGATGTCAGATTCACATTGCACAGTGCAACCCAAATAATCCGATAACGTCAAATTAAACGAACCTTATCCATCAAGTGAATCGTCAGAGGTCAGTGGCAGTTTCCAGTCAAACGTATTCCGCCTGTTCCTCGTGCGCATCTGTTGCCGTCTTCACTCAGTCATGACCTTGAAGATGTGACAAGTGACCTCATGAAACACATGGAGATTTCGGGTCGTAGGGAAGTGAACTAAAGTGCGAAGCAGAAACAAAAGAATCAGTTAATCGTTTCCATCTACTTTTGGAAATATAGTCTTCGTAGAATGCATTTTCAAAGTACCCACAGCGTAAAACATGCTCTGTTAGGTAGTTCATCACAATTTAGTATACAATGGTATATGGGAATTTTATTGACATCTAACTTGATTTGCGGTGTAAACAACGTATACGGACACTCGAATACAAATGAGTAAATTCTCAACCGTATAACACAGATCAAAACAAAAATAAAGATGATGGGTTTTGCATTCACAACTGGAGCGAGGGGTTATCACGACCAACAGAAAGAAGTCGCCTTTGTGACTCACTAAATTATTAGTGAAATGCAGAACGTGAACCTGTCGCCACTTTTGTCAAGAAAGCATGAATATACAAAAACATATCAGAGGCAAACGTATCAGGGGTAGTGAAAATGTTACTCAGTTTCATATAATAAAACTGAATGTGAGAAATAAGCTTGAAATAACACTAAAAATAATTTTAATACAGTTATAAAAATGTTGAAATGTTGGAAATATGTAACCACTGCGACCTCTGTTTTCGTAGTTTACGTTTCGTTGGCATCGAAAAGCATCGATTTCCTCACGTCGAAAGATTTTACCCTTCATGTCAGAATATAGTCATCTGCTGGAGTGAAAACACTTTCACTTTCATGCATTCCTTCTGTTGAACCATGCCCTCGAACTCATCAAGTGAGCAAATGTAACTAGCGAACAATAACAGAGTGGATAGCTGATTTGTCAAAGGAAACACTGCCGGAGCGCTACGCTTCAGTCATCACGCTGTTCCATTTGGTGTTCTTGATCACTACTGTTCTCCAGGGGTGATTTCCCCAGGGCTGACGGTTCTACTCGAGAAAACTAGGAGATTTCAAAGCCATACAATTATAGTATAATATTTGACACAAAGAATTCGTTGAATGGATTTAAAAGTGAGAACTGGATGTTTTCTCGCAGTAATTAGGACAAATAATATTTGAGGGAAACAAGATCCCGAGTTCTATGCACAAGACGTAGAGTTGTAATGAAAAATAAGGAGAGGGGGTTGCATTTAGACACTTGAGTGTAATCATACGAAGTAGCACTATTTTTATACGAATATAAACATTACGAATTATCGTTTATGATAAGACTGAAGTTCTCGTGTCACAGTTTAAAAATGTAGACATCATGGGGTTTGGGACGAAAAACGTTTTAACTCGTCCATCCCTCTTTTCACAGTACGATTTAATCCGGAACGCTAAAAATGAAGTTTGAATTGGAAGGCTCACGAAGAAATGTGAAGTGAACACTTTGGTGAATCCATCCTACTTCAAGAGAGGAACATAAAGCAAGTGGTTTGGTGTGTAAGGATGGGAGTAACACGAGTTAATGTGTGCGAGATTGATTTGTGTTGACGATAAAAGTAAAACCTGCAGGGACCGGAAAATGTACGTGATTGATATCACGATTGTATACGAAGAAATTGTTTTCTCGTACACAGAATGGTAAGCAATTATTGACTACTTTCTGGGACACGCTTGTTTAGCGGTTGCTTTCGGTTATTCATCAGTCGGAGCAGGGGGGTGTAAGCAAAACGTAGCGGATCTAACTGACACACCGGGATGTTTGCTTATGCCGTTCATCAGATCGAAAATGAGCAAAATTTGGTCTTTTCAAAACAGTAACGCTGTACAGCCTACGTCATCACGCATTTTCGCGGGATTTACATTTTCCACTTTTTTCAGTTCAGATTTATTGTCAAATTAATTACAAACTTCTGCAAATCTTTGGTCGGAGCGGTACACTGAAATTCCAAGGCCTGTAGTTCACTTACTACACCAGAGTTCCTGATTAAAACCCTCATGGGAAGTCAGGAGCATTCAGTTTTACCTATCGGCAGTAAGCAGCCGAAGTGTATTGAGATCTTGAAGTAACAACGAATGAGCCTCGGTTTGCTTTTGATTTCTTACCTATATTTTGATATATTTGTTAATAATATTTATTGTATCGTATTGTAATTGTGAATTCTGTAGCAGTGAAGCCTACATTTTAGTCAAAAGTGTACACAGTTGAGCAAGGGAAATAAAAAAGTAGTTACGTCCCGAAACTTTTAACACGTCAGTCAAAACCAGTTCGTTTTTACCAGAATTTGAGCTAACCAGGGTACCGCAGAGTTACGTTACACGTTTAGACGACAGGGAAGACACCAATATCAGGTTCTAGTTGACGACTGGAAATAATAGGAGGTTGAATCTGAGTGAAGTGGATGCAGTGGGGTTCATACGAATCTCATGTGCAAACTTTTCACAGGCATTCATATGACGTTCGCACAGACTACTTACCGACTTCTCCCTCGGTATTAAAGAGACACTGCTAATGATGATCATTCCACATGGCAGAGGTTGTCAGTTGTTTTATTTTTTCGGAATGGTCTTAGATTCCCCGATCCTTATTTTAAAACTGTTGTTACAGTAATCCCTTTTTGTCAAAACGTTCAAAGAAATGAAGAAAGTCTCTATCATTTGGATCCAGATTGCAGCCACCCCGGGTACGCTTTTGGGTGAGTTACCCATGTTATTTTAGAAAGCACGCATAAACGCACGAGTACACATGATAAATATTAGATTGGTTGCACTGATTGTTATGACACTCACCTGTTCTCCCAGCGAACAGGTGTTAGACTACCGACAAGAGACATACTCCAAACAAAACCAATGCGACTGAGGAGTGAGTTTAAGGGGAAAAAACAATAATGTCGATCTCTATTCACAATTTCGGTAATTTCACAGTGAATTTGCTCCACTTGATAGTGAAACATTCCCACATAGGCATCAAATACGGGTTTGTCATCATGGCACATCAGCTGTCAAAATTCAATTCATAGGCTCGGCAATGCGGTGGGTGAGAGAAAGTAACGCGTCATTCTATCCTCAGTATCGCTTTCATTTCTATCTATATCAGAATTGTCATTTAGATACGACCACTGTTTTTGTTTTGAACAGTGAACAGACGTGTTCCGTGAATCACTCTCTGACCAAAGTAGACAATATATTCTATTAATAAGAAATCACATCCTGCAATCATAAATCAACCTTTTCCGTTATGGCTTAACCAACTCAATTCCACCCCTCTCCATTCCATCTCTTTTGTGTCTTTTGATAGTCAGAACAAGCAAACGAATGTCGGAAGGGAAATCTGATAGACAACATGAACCCATTCAACAATCATATATCCCGGAACTGCCGCACTGTAGACGTGATTCTAAACATCTACATCATTCTATCAGGGAGTCATTTCCCCCGCCCGTAAAATTAACGAGTTGGTCATTCTCATATTGTCGAGGCCCAATCACTTACTGATGATTTCTGAGTGCATTTCAACACAGTTGGTCTGTTTCACTGATCCATCCATAACCAAAATAATACGATGCTCGCGTTTCATGGACAGACGATGAGCATCACGCGAAACAGAGAGCGGAGTGAAAACATCTCGAAAGAAATAGGCACTGTTAATCATTATAGTCGTAGCGTGCGTGCGCGAACATCCCGTGAATGATGAATGAACGCCCCACATAGGACCGTATGGTGTGCGTGTGTGTAAGACGCGAACATGTTGGACAATTTACGATCAGATGATCGGCATCGGGACAAGATTTCTTTATGACCAGTTAAACTAGGTTGAGAGAGACAGACAGACAGACAGACAGACAGACAGGACGGAAGAGAATGCATCTTTCAATGCAAATTATCTAACTATTGCATATTGGGAGTCCATTTGAACTACAACTTTGTCCAGCAGATGGTAGAAGATGATTTTTTGCGGAATAGACTTTTCACTAGCAATAAAAATGCTTAGAGTTTGAAGCGCTGCTTTTGCAGAACCAATTTATCAAAAAAGTACTGGTAAAATTGTTAGTAATTGTCAACTGTGCATAGTTTCAGGTACTCGTGAGAGAAAAATAAGTTGTAATCACGAAATTGATCAGCCAAGCGCTCAATCAAATTACAAGCAGCTCCACCAGCGTCTTATTAGTTCAAGTACTCTTAATGCTTAATCACCGAGCAGTAACAGCAGTCTCCTAGGAAGCGTTTGAACTTCGACGGTGCTGTTACCGTACTCGAGAGAGCAAAGCTGTATGCTGCCGAGCGCGTCCTCAGATCGTTATTGGTTGTGAAAACTGAAAAAGTAAAATGAAAGCTACCTGGCATCCACCCTTCTCGAGTCAGCGACGGACGCAGACCATGGTGGGGCTGTATACGGCTTCCGATCATACTGGGGCACTCCCATCGAATCCGACTAAGTATCAGTATGCACCAAGCTGGCTATGTGCTTCGGTGGGGGGTCAAAACATAAGAAAAAACGACAGATGGACTGTGATCAGCTGTCCAAAACAAAGTGTATAACTGTCGTTTAAAACGCACCAGCTGAAAAGCTAGAACCGATCCCGCCCGATAAATTCAATCAGCAGTCGTTGCTTATCAAGAATGATCTGCGTTCCGCTGGTTAGTTAGTTGTGGTCTGATACGTTGTGCCGTGACAGGCTGGAATTCTACGAATTCTACGCAGAGACCGCGAAAAAAGGCGGACTGAACGCGCATTACAGATAGAACGTGCTGCCGCCATGGGAAATTCCCGTAAGCTGTTCCACCTCATCTGGTCACCGTTGGGAAAGCCTTGGGTGTGAGCGAAGCGATCTGTGAAGATGACGGCTGGCCCATTTGTAATCAGCAGCGACTTCTTGCACGCTGGTCGGGGCACTTCAAAGCGCAGTTAAGCTGGCCACCAGAGTCAGTTTCCCACACAGCTATTTTGCCACATGACCCTTAGTCTGTCTCAAAAGATCCACCTTCTGAGGCTGAAATCCATATGGAGAACCAAGCCTTTGGTCGTCAAAAAGCGCCGGGCTACAATGACATTCTCCCAGCTATATTTGAAGATGGTGGAATAAAACATTTAAGAGAATTGGTGACTCCGTTCTCTAAAGTCTCCTTGTGGAAGAAGCGGATTGTTGTCCCCATCTTTACGAAGAGCCTTCACAGTGACGGCGGCAATCACAGGGGTATAAACCTTATCCCAAAAGCGTAAAAGTTGTTGGTGTACGTCATTCTCCAGAGATAGTACAATATGCGTGAAGAGCATATCCGTGAGGAGCAGGCTGGGTTTCACGCTGGTCGTGGNCGTGGATGCATCAATCAAATCTTGACCCTCCGACAGTTGCTAGAGCACCATCATGCCTGCCAAACACCAGCGACCGTTGTGTTGTTAGATGTCCACACGGCCTTTAACTCTACCAGTCGGACTGCACTATGATTCTGGTTGTTTATAAATGGAGTTCCTAAGAAGTAGATGTCGATGCTCAAAGAGTTGTATCGTTGTACCTCAGGTCAGATTAAGGCCTATGGCCAGCTTTCTCCACTCTTCTTTGTCTTCAGTGGAGTCCGACAAGGCTGCATTATATCCCCGTTCCTTGGCAAGTTTGTCATTGATGATGTTCTACAAAATAATTTATCCGGTTAAGCAAACGGTGTGATCGAACTCCTCCCGGGGAACGGAATTCTTGACATAGAATATGCTGATGAAATAGCCTTGCTAGGTGACGGCACACAGGCAGTCTAGCACGCTTTGAACCGCTTGGCGAAAGAGACATCCGAGTGTGGTATGTGTTTTACACCGTCTAAATTTAAATTGCTTGCACGAGACTGGTAGGAGCATGTCTGCACTCAACCTCCGTGATGATCAGCCGGAAGTGGTTGAGTGCTTTAAGTATCTCGGGAGGTTGATCGNACATCAGGAACAGTGAAAACTAGGGCAGCTGTTCCCAGTCTGACACCCGGGGCATTGGTATAACAACCGATTATCCCTTAAGGAAAGCGTGTACATCGCCGTGGCTCATACTGCTCTGTTCTACTGTCTCGAAACCTGGTCCCTTCGCTTTGGGGACGCCAACTGATCTTCCGTATTTGACCACCGATGTCCCCGAAGCAATGATCGTGTGACAGGAACACTGGGTGAACAATGACGGTGTACAGCGTCGTGTTGGAGGTGGATAATCGCTCCCTAACAGAAGTAATCTGGCTACACCGCCTCCAATGGCTTGGACATTTATTACGTATTCCTCCCCCCCCCCATCGACTACCTTTCCTTGCTCTCTTTGCACGTGCCGAGCAAGACTGGAAGAAGTGCCTCGGCGGTCGGACCATGACCTGGATTAGAGGTATGAAGAATCTGGCTTCAGCTTTGGCTTCGGTTGGTGTAGCCCACCTTCCGGGTCTGGAGCCAAGGGATGAGGACTGCCCTGGGTTAGAAACGCTAAAAGATATGGCTCAGAATATAAGTCAGTGGTGCAAATGCTGGGCAGTCTGACAAAGAAAATCCCGTGTTCCATAGAAAATGAACTGAAACACAAAAACACTTCAAAGTGAAAGGCGAAAAGAGCAGAACAATTTTCATTCTCATTATTCATCTTAATGGGTTAACCCTTTTTTACTCTATCCTGTATCCCAAGCCCCCTTTTTCCGTAACTCTTGTTGTTGCGTCGACTTCAAGCTTGTTCGCAAGCCGTTTAAATAAATACATCTGTCATGTGACAGTAACATTGACACCTTACAACAAGATGGAAATCGAGCACACTTCAATCCGACCGTTGATGAAAACAGAGTTCAGGAAATTAAGTGGTTCGTCGGCTTTTTGCAGGTGGTCTGTTCTTCACTCCAAACCCTTGAGTAAAACGTTGACGGAACCTGGTGAATTCAGTACGACCTATCTACTTTGGAAAATCGACCAATCTTGACTATTGTTTCACCCTTATCTGATAAACAGACAAATTGTGTGCACTGATATGTCTAACTTTCGTGGGTTGATCACTGCTCTAACCATCTAATCCCACTTCCCAGTATCCTTGTCTTGACAGTGTATGGGAGCCAGTGGGCTTCGAACTAATGTTCATGGTAATGCACCTCGAAGGACGGTGCGGATAAAGAGTGAATTCTGTGGTCTGATTCATATAAAAATGATCCCGACTAAATCTCATACCAGAAGTCAAGTTGACGGCTTGCTTGCTTGATTGATTGATTGATCGATCGATTGAGTGAATGATTGATTGATGTAATGCTTGTCCACGTCCGCCGCGTTAAAGTGTACCCAACTAAATCCATAAGGAACTTCTGACCGCAACGTCGAGATAGAGGTGCAGCAAATATCCGAGATAACAAAATCCTTCCGTTTTTAGTGATCACATGTTTAGATAGAGAAGTAAGAAACATGGATTTGCACATTGTAACCATGGTCATTTCGTTGCATCTGTACACGTGCATCCTGCAATCAAAGTGATCTTTATAGTCAGTGAGGTAAGAACTGTGAGACAAAGACAATATCGGTAATCAAACGGACATCACTACACAAAACACAAAAAACCGGGCAAGAGATGGTAGGGGGTCAATCAGAAAGACAAAACTAATGTTACTAACCATTCGCGTTGTTTGCATAGATCGGGTTTGAGAGTATAAATGGATAGAGCCTCGGAACATTTTAGTAAGTTTGTGCTTGTTTTGTTGTACATGACCTGGAGTGCGTGGTTTGGAGTTTTTTCGAATTAGTGTTGTGTAATTGACGATCTAAGTCTTTTCTGATCATTCAATGATGTAACGGTTATTTGGAAAACTGTTCCTGACTCATTCGATTGTTAAATCACCTTGATAAGGGTTACCCACGGTAACCGAAACGTCAGTTTGTTTTCACCTGTACCGACATCGCCTTGTTTTCAAAATTACAACTAATATAAAACATATCACATGGCGCATCGATTTTTCGATACACTCCGAACTTTGTTCGGATCTGACGCTGTTGTCCTCCATCGCTTTCTTAAGCCATACGAGGACGTGTTCGGGCATTCGGTGACGTAACTGTCTCTCTGTCCTGCCTATGTAGATGGCCGAGCAGTCTGGCAAGTGTTGGTGTTGTATGTGTGCCCTTCTTTGCCCCAACAGATCAGAAATTAATGCACATCATGAAAGCTGCACAAAGTGCACCTATAACGGGCAGGTTATACTACAGTTATGATGCCTCTAAACCACTAACGTACTGAACTCCCCGTGCTCTATGCAATGACTCATCTCTAATCGCCTGGTTCTCTGCTTCACCAACCGGAAGCACAAATCACCTGATTGCCACCACTGTTCAAATTGGTTTTAGAGTCTCAAATCATCAATATTGTAGATTACTCTTATTTCATTTTTCAATTTCCCATACTCATGCTTTGATAACCCTATTTATATATATGTGTGTGTGTTTGTGTCTGTGTGTGTGTGAATAATTACAGACAAGGGTTCGGGAAACGAATGAGAAAGCATTTTGAAAGATCAAAACTTTGAATCACAATTATTCCCCACTTTGAATGTGAGTTTCCCTTAGAGTCAATTAAAATTTTCAATCCGACATGAATGCCTAAGTGTTTGCACCAGCTGCTTTTAAACATAACGAATGGATGTTATTACGGATGTTGACTGCTTGGGCCGCTGTGGCTAGAATACAAAACCCCACGTGTCCAAAGCAAATGACTTCAAATTTGTACAGCGTTCAAAACACTTAAAACACTTTTACGGTGTGATTAGCGTCAACAAGGTGTGACACAACCTCACTTGTGACGGACTTCACCTCTGAGGGTGGTGCTCACGAATGCGTTAGGACAGACACCTGGTCTTGCGACCAGTGAACTTTGCTCGACAGGTACAAGTGAATCAATGGACACAGAAAGAGATAACAGATTCATGCCTTCTCTCCTTTCAGTGTAGAAACACCGCTGGATTGCATACAAATCGAGTTGGAAAATTGGCGGCATGAAACGTTTTGCTGATGGTACATGATGATGGCTTTCATACAGAATCCCTTCCAAGGTGACAACTGAAAAGGAGTGCAAAGCTCTTTTCTTCCGTTTCAATCATTTCAACAATTTATACGTGCAATAAAAACCCATGACAACTTATCCATCATAAAGCCTTCGTACAAATGCTAACTGATTTTTAAAAAGAAGCCGATGTAGCATTGTTGCATGATCTATGTCCTGGACGATTTTGTGTCATCTCAACTGGTGCCTACTACAGACAAATACAAGGTTCGATCAGGGTTGGGCAATGAATCGCAGAATGCACAATAATTTGATTGAAGAAAGGGTACCTTGGCAGAGACAATGAGAGGAACAGTGTATTTGTTGACAGCCAAGTGATATCAACAGAATGATTATAACCACTACTACGATTTCAAGTATTCTGTTGTTATCACCGGTAGAGATCACTGGAAATGATATATTTCTGTGGTGCTCCCAGCCTGTCAGATGACGCATACCCTGGAGCGACACGTTACAGTTTTAGGACAACTGTAATCAATCAAGTTACACGGGTGACGTCAGCAAAGCGCATGCGTGCCATAACTTCTGGACCACATACCATTGGTCGATCGTACGGGCCAGTCAGAAACCGTGCCACCCAGACAGAAGCTGAACAACGACAGAAATACAGGATCGCGATTGGCAGAGGCCCGGATGACCAATGAACTTGTTTTGTACACAGTATTTCGTCCCCCTTACTATCTTCAATAAACGAACTACTACTCCTGTGGCCTTTTTCTCGTGTCTCGATTACGTGGGGTACATCGTGCAAGTGCCTGTTTGATCCAGTACTTACGTGATGTCCGTGATTGCTAACCAGTGATTCGTATTTCACGTTCGTTGAGTACTACTACTACTGTTACAACAATTACTATAAATTCGATTCAGAGGTGCGTAGCAACTGAGGAGGTGATAGACCCTCTGCAAAATCAACATTCGGAATAATGATGGGTAAAAGCTTTGAGAACTCAAATTATTATCCTGTTGTCCTGCTAAGCCCCCTTATGTATTGTATTCTCATGAGTAGGAAACATCAAAAACGAGTTTTTTGTTACT
>UZAN01040246.1:50727-66653 GCA_900618425.1 Echinostoma caproni
TGATTCACTTTTTTTGATCTGGCAACCACACAGCAAGAAACACGTTGCATCACTCGCTCTACGCTCCATCTCCCAACCAATCACTGGGACCTTTGAGAGACCGAATGTCTAAACCCGCTCCGTTTTAACACTGCAATTCCTTATAGGACCTGCACAGAATAAAAGGTTAATCAATACAGACAATCATTCACCTCTGAACGTATGTTCCCCAAACAAAAAACATTATGTAAAGTGCTGTGACTTACAGAATCCTTCTCAGCGTTCTGGAATCACAACTAACAAAATCCCGTTTGAGAGTGAGCATTAAGCGAACAAATTTCACTAAAATGGCAGCCTATTTCATAAGTATTCTTTCTGTAAAACCAACGCTTATGCACTGTGGCGATAAAGTAGAAAGCCTAATCAAGGGTGAGTTTTGCAGTTGCAATCTTTTGAATGAATGGCTATCAATAATCGTTGAGTTTCTACTCCAGCCGTTTGTCTCGAAATTTTCAATGATGATGAAAACTTCGGATTGACCTGTTTCTGTCAGATCAAATTTTTCGCCATGGGGCAGATCGATGAAGTACAGAGCGTTGCTCGTTGACCTTTCAAAACACTGCAAAGTGATGTTGAAAGGATACACGAGTTATCTGAATAAAGATAATCAATAATATTTAAAGTGAATTTATTATTTATTCACAGCAAAATTAATTTGCAGAAGGCATGGTATCACTCGTGAAAAATAAAGCCTAGAAGGAAAAGCAGGAGGCACCGACTCTCAGTGTTAATCTACTTTGACGTCATCAACATGGTGTATTGATCCACCTAATCAGGGATGGAACTCATGCGCATTGGAAAAGTGACGTTACGCGAATCGAACTCACAGCATGTATTATTTACCTTTCAGAATTTGTTATTGTTGCTTTTTGTAAACTGAATCACATGCGGTAAACGAGTGGTCTAGGCTTTCCACCCATTGACTCTTAATGCATGAGTCTGAACGGTGTTGCTGTCACTTCGCCCTCTCTCTGACTAGTAGCATCCCTCTATAGTCAATGCTCTCCAGGCTGAATACCCATCTATGTGAAATCAATGGAGGTAGAAATGTTTTATATTTATTGTTTGCTGCTTCTGAATTAATCTTTTGGGTGTGATTACTCGGAAATTTTATTTCTTACAACCCTCGCATCGTTTCTACTTCTACCTAAGCATTGAATTAAAAATAGTTACGTATTGTGACAGGTTAACTTTGACCAAACTCTAGTTAATAAGAAAAAAAACTTTTAAAAGCCTTTTCAGGGGTGTTCTTTCCGTAGAGTATCCTCCAATTGCCCCTCACTTTAAGATCCGGTACACAAAGAAAAATAAAGATTGATTTGAAATANTGAAATAAATCGGTCGTGGAAAGCAATTTGGATTGAAAACCTTGAATTCAACCCACCAGCGCCATGATGATTTCACTGAAATACAGTCTGATCAGAGGTAGTTAGGAACGGGGCTTTGAAGTTTCGAATATTTTATACGATTTCCTCAATTCTTTCAAAGTGCTCCCCATAAACCGAATGGTGGAGTCGTTGATTAATTTGCGCTACGATCTGGAGTGAATAAAAACCACACGGAACAGTACTGCGAAAAAGCACCAAACAGAGTCCAAACGGTTGCATGACGGCACACTTAATGAAAAAGAATTATGCGAAAAGCAATTTAATCTGCGCAGTCCTGTGTGAAGATCGTGTGGCTTTGTAACATTTTAAAATATTTCTTTTTTTACTCCGTTCAACTACTAAAATGGTTTGGTGATGTGATTTCTGTATATTCAAATAAAGCGGTCGCGACCAAATATCTACAAAAGTGATGGTACCGTTTTGTGTATACGGACGTGGACAGAATTTAACAAACCGTGAATCTCTTTTGTTAGGCTCCCTGGGACTATGAGACTGAGGAATTGAGAAACCAGATTCCGTGAATCCTATTTTGAGGACTATGGCGTAAGATTACCAACATGTGTTTTAAAACACCTCCATCCTGAGGCTCCACCACTATACGCAAAATCGTATGCAGTCAAAGTAAGAAACGGAGGTTAAACTTGGCAATGCAGCAAAGAAAAACCCCACATGAGTTTTGACCACGAACAGTCGATGAAGGCCGCTTAATACAGCGTAGATGCGAGGGAAACAGTGGACAGAAAACCCGCAATAAACTATGACTACAACAATTCGAACGGATTGCGTGCACTTAAAAACGTTCGTCACTCACTAATGGTAAACAGACGTTTTCTGGCTGTACCGTTAGATGCCAGGTCCCAGATCTGTTTTTTCTCTAAGGTCAAGAATTAAAAGGGGTCTAGATATAAATCAGCTGAACCTGACGGGTTTTAACTTAACCTTACACACTGTTAGCGGATTAACTCCGGGTCCCGAATACAAGTTTGTTCTCCGATACCTTTAAGATGAACTTAAGACCATAAGGCTCGAAGAGGTCCATAGCATTGGCTCAAAACAAATCAGGTCCCAAACAGGAGTCGGAAATTATTCTCTGGTAAACATGGCCTGAAATGTAAATGTCTGAAGAAACTTATGAGGAAGCCAGTTTGTCACCTCTTAGAACCCATAGAGTGCTTACTTCCGGGGGCTGGGTAGTAGTAGTAGTAATACGCACTGAATTCGGAACACGAACCACGCAATACGGATTACAGAATACGAATCAAGGATTGGCAATCACGGACGAGATCACGTAAACACTGGACCGCACTGGCACTGACACGCAATATCCCACGTAATTGAGACGCGAGAAAAAAGGCCACAGAAGTACTAGTTCATTCACTGAAAGAAATCATGGGGATCAAATAATATGTACAAAGTAGGCTCATTGATGTATTTGAAACGCTATCGATGTTAGAACATAAATGAAATAGCACATTATTACGCTTAGCTAACAAAATCGACTTGAGTACAGATGGAAAACGCTTCGCACCTGTACAGATGAGTCCGCGTGCAACAGAAAACCGATATTATCGGGAACCTGACGGACATCGCATAATGCTTGAGTGCATAGGAAAACGATCCACAGAAAGTCACTTAATTTAAATAAAGAAACAAATTCATATCAGTGATTGTTGATTTCCAAACTGTTAGCTTATTTGCGCTTGCAAGTGGTGTGAAAGTGTGACGTATCTGTCGCAATAAGCAGCAAGAATAATTCTAAAGTTCTTCGAAGGCAAAACGATTCGCGTTATCTTTCTGAGCGACAGATGAGGGATGCAAGCGATCCTAAGTACTGTCAACCCAAAGGAAACTAAGATACCATTTTAATCAATCAGATAGGGTCTTTGGAACAGACAATACGTTAACGGAAATTTACTTATTATCAAGGCGTAAAACAAGATTTTCTGTAGTTAAACATACCTGGTACGGTAGAGGGAAAAAAATCAAACACATTAAATATTTTCAAGGAAACGTCATTGTTCCAAAAGGAATTAACCAATCAGAATTCCCGTTTTCTGATCATCGTTTTCCTGCGTACTCAGCAGCAAATAGGAATGTTCAAGATAGTCAATTTCCTGGTGACGATCAAGAAACTCTAATACCTAGCTTTTTGTTTGGCCTAATACTGTTTTGTTATCGCGATAATTTCCCTCTTAATTCTCATTACATCAGTCTTTTTCTTCCAAATAACCATTTTTCCGACATCATTTGCTTGTACTACTTTAGCCAATTTTCCTATCAAAGGATGCCTATTTTTTCCGATTGAACGCTTTCAATCACCTGGTTTTATCTTCATTTATCGGTCATTGTTTGGTTGCAACTGCCAGAAAACAACTTTTTTTCATTTAGGATGGGCGTATTCACGCACGCACTTCACAAAGTATTTCATAATTTATCGTGTGTGGCGCTTGCGCCTTTCATCAAACTGGTGCGTAGTCGGGTGAAACAGTGGGAAAACTTTGAAGACGTTTGGAGAGCAACTCATTCCTCTAAAATCAACCCGTCTAGGTTTGGTTCAACAAAGTAACACCTCGCGATTGATCACTCGGTTACCCACTTCTCCTCAATGAACTTAGGTACACCTTAAGGCCTTAAATCCAAATAAGGAAGATTTTATCTGAGTAATATAAAACTTTAGCTAGTTTTTTCAGACAAACGGACGCATAGTGGGCTTAAATAGATGGAGATTATGGGTAGAAATCACAGAAAGTACGGGGACTTTTGCAATTACGTAAATGGCATTAGCTTTGTCTAAATGTGTCTGAATGTTTAAATGTCTTTTTACTTCCTTTTTTATCTACTACATATACAAATGTACAGTTAACATTCCTTAAAGTGGATCCCCGAACAAAATTATGATTGTTACCTCACGGAGGACTTTAGAAATAAATTTGCACAACACGATAGATGGACTGACGGGAATCCAAAAGCCTAATTGAGAAATCTACACGACTGCAACAAATTCCAAATAGATGCTTCATGGTTGTGCGTTACATGAAGCTAATTCTCGGTTTGCGGACGACCGTTGAAACAGATAGTAAAGAAGCAGTACACCTAGAAAGAAATATTTTCTCATCGAAGATAATGGATAAACCGCTGATCCATTAGTCACTTTTTTGTTCAGCTGATGAAAGGTTTTACAGATATATTAATTCTTTTTTAAGTATTCATCGATAAAAGAAACCTCGCCGGCTGTGTATGAGATTCTTCTCACACACGAATAAAAGTCTTAGTCGGCGATATCAAATAATTATCCTTAAAATGAGAAGAAGGTTGATATTGAGCAACACGATCCTTAGACCTTGGTGCTAATAACGCCGTCACAAAATGTTCGGCAGACGGATCGTGTTTGGAATATTAATCGATCTTCCGTCACTGGGGCCAATCACTAACGCCTTCAGTGTGCAAGTTGGAGACACCTCGAACGAAATGATCTCCACTGAGGGTTGATTTCAACACAACCTGCCAAAGAGGAGAAAAAATGCAAACAACCGTGAACCAAAAGGTCCCACGAAACTCAAGGGCTCAATGAAAAATGACGCTCTCGTGCTCAAAGTCCCTAGCATTCCACTATACTTGTGGACGTTTCAAATAAAAAACATCTACCTAGCCCCCTAGTCGTGTACACATTCATATACAAAATTTTCGGTAATTGTTTTTAGGGAAATACTATCCTGCTATTCCGAAACTGTTGAAACCTTCGATTTGCTAGACATTTATCCATTTGAAGCTCGGAATTTGTTGTAGTATGGCGCAATCAACGTATTTAAAAATCAGAATGATCAATCGGAATTTATGGGATACAAGTATCAGATGAACAACTAGCTGAAAAACTAGTTGATCCGTTCAACTGCGGAGTACTAACAACCACTAACCTTGGTTATTTAAATAATATCACGATACACACTTGCTTAACGGACAGTACCACCATAATAACAAAAATTACAAATAACCATGGGAATAAAAATAGTTTCATCTTGGTAAAATTTTCGTATTAAGAAAGGTGAAGACCTGAAAACCTGGTGGGGAGTCTCATTAACAGTGTGCTACTCCACCGACAGAACTAAAGATCTAGATCTCCTCTCCCCACTTTAGGTTTGACTTATTGAATAAGATAACCCGGCCTTTGATAATCATACCTTTTGTGGAAGTGTGATACGACAGATTTACCCAGGGTCATCTGGCTTTTATCAAAAGCTCACTTCTAGCTTTGCAGATCACAAAATGGGCATGCGTGATTCCACAATTTGAACGCATTTGCTATGTAAAGAATGAATCAAGCGGTAGATTTGACCTGTCCATTAAGGAATGAATGTCTTTGCATTCCGTGAGCCGCTCCATCGAAGTTGTCGACCCTTAATCATCCTCAAACCGCTCTATCCGACCCACCCAAAGCTTTGCTCCATTGTGACCAGCGGGGCAATATTTAGCGTCCTGGATGCGCAGATTAGAATAAGGTGAACAATGGAGGCAAAAATGTTGATTATGTCGCAGGGTACACGACATAGCACCATATCTTGGGTATTTTCAGTACCGGATACCCGTATATCCTAAGCAATATGACTTAAATATGCAATAAATTTGAATCATTTGTCATATATCCACCTTTTGAGTTTGATTTCAATACCGATTGTGTTAATATCATCATCGTTTGCAGTTCTCAAACAAAGTTACCTTGTGGTGTATGCTCAGAGACTAATGGATTCAGAACGCACAGTCCAGACGCAGAACCATTTGAATGATCAAAGGGGGCACGCATGAAGGCGAGTGTTTAGCATCCCTTAAAACCACAAGCAGATAAATTTTCCTCCTTGATAATGCTGCTTGATAAACACTTCCGTAATCCGTTTTTTTCATAGCCCGATACAATTTTCAATAGTTATCACTTCCCAGAACCATTTTATCAGTTTTCTAACCTATTCTTTCAGAATTGCAGAACGGGTATCGATGTTGTATTTGATATACTAGGATCATGTCTACTCGTATTCGACGGTATTCAGATGAATAGTCCGAGAATATGCCTTTCACCGTAAGTTTTAGATTGTAACCCTTTGACCATTTTGGTTACTGTTCTCAGAGGACGTTTGAGTGCCTTTTGGTCGCGAAGTAACCATGGATTCCAAGACTTTATAAAAACGGTTTGTGGTCTAGTGTATTCTTATGATAAACATGGAGATAGTCTGCTTCGAATCATCCAAAAACACCTCTTATTAATCCAACTTGCTTAATGGTCTTTGATGACGCTCTAACGCACTGTATGGAATATCCTAGATCCTCAAAAACAACAACTTCCAAATCCTTTGCCTTTGAAGCACGCAGTAAGGGCTTATTTTCTAGTATGCACGGAATGCGACCCCGGTGACGTAAAGAAAAACTTGTGTTTGTCAACTTTTAATTCGATGTCATTCATGATAGACCATCGGTAAGCTGCGTCGAGGGTCTCCTGTAGGGTTTTATAATCTTCAAGTTGCACCGTTTTCCATTTTTTGGCGTCGTCGGCGAATAATAGAGCTTCTTCTCCAAGAATATCTGGTTGGTCGTTTATGAAAGCTAGGAAAAGATACAGACCAAGTGCGGATCCTTGTGGAAATCCAAGGACAACTTCAATTGGTCCCAATAGAGAACCATAAACTCGAACCGATACGATAAGTTGTCGAAGAAATTCTTCAATCTAATCAAGTAGCATTCCTTGGACATTACAGTTATGGAGCTTTCTCAGCAGTAAACAGTAGTTCACCCTGTCAAAAGCATTACGAAGTTCAACTAGATCATGTCTAATGACTTCCCTGCTTAGATCTTGTCCATCCATCTCTTGCAAGTTGCAGTTTTGTGGTGCACGGCCGTTTTCTTCGAAATCTGTGTTGGGTCAGAAAAAGAATGTTATAATTCTCGAAATGCTCCATCAGAGAATCAGCAACAATTTATTCCATTACTTTTGACAGAACAGAAATAAATGTAACTAGACGTCAGTTCACAGAAACACTTCGACAGCCACCTTGAAAATGGTAAAATGATACTGTTTCCATCGCTGAGGGAGCGCCGCCTTGTAGGACATCCTTTAGTATGCATGAGGAATTATTTAAGATATGTGATGTGCCAAGGATCAGAGTTTGTGATTGGATGTTGTCTCCCCCTTGGGATGAGTTCCTACACAGCGCCAATAGCTGGGCTTTTACCGTTTCGAATTCAAAGGCAACGGTAGTCAATTGGGTGTATGGGAAACTTGACAGAAGGTGCGGAATCTGCGATCCGACTTTGTCACCTGCAGCAAACACTTTATAAAACTGGACTTGAACGAATTAGGTTGCCTCAGGAGGAGTAGTAGAATCCTGCATTCCTCGGTGCCGGTATTCCGTATTTCATTGTTCTGGGGGCATTGATATGCTTGCGTAGGAGCTTCGGAATGGAAATAAATTTGTGTCAGGGTTTCTTCAAACCTCTGTTTATCCTTTCATACTAATTTTAAACAATTTTTTGACATGATATAGTTATCTCAAGCGTCGGCGATTGGACATCTTTTGAGATCTCGCCAGGAAAAATTCCTCTGTGTCATCCACTTCTTTGTTCGACTGCGAATGGGTGATAATGGTGTAGGTGATGTACCGGAAGACTTGGCTTTTGTAGCCAACTTTATGAGATCTGTTAGTGTCGATGAATCTTTTCCAGGACTCCAATGGATAAAGCTGTTCTTCTGGATGAATCCACTGGTTGAAAGCAGCAAGGTTTAGCAATTTTCTGTAGTCAATAAGGGTGCCTGTGTGGGTTTTTAGGCATTGTTCAATAGAAATGTGGTAAATGTAATCAAAAATCAGAACTGCTTGATCGATGCGTCATTTCCACAGATTCTATCGTAAGCTCCTTGCTTGTCAATCCCAGGCCCAATTTTGATGATAACTGGCTTGTTTCAAATCTGGTAGGATCCTTTACATGACTATACATAGGATGAGATTCAATTGACTGTGTTAAATCACTCCCGAATGGATGGTGATAGTTCTGGTGTTTTATAAAATAGGGACAATTAAAATCTCCTATTATGAGAGCATGAGTGAGCTTTATTTAGAGAGCTTATCTCAGAGTCTACAACAGTACCTCGTTAGCTAAGTCTGAGGATGCAGGAGAGCGATAGACTACACCGATCAAGAGATTGTTATCTTTGGACCACCTCACTGTGCACTAAACTGTTTCATGATCTGAATTGAAGAGATCAGGTGGTTCTCATTGAAGATTGCTGCAAAAATATAGCAGCACATCGCCACCTCGTGTAGAACGATCAGCACGGACATTCCATGTAGGTGAAATTCAAGGTCGAGAATACCGGCAGTAAGCCAAATTTCGGTATTGGTAGCAAGATTCCGCTGAACAATTTGCAGCCGCAGTCTCACCTCGGGAAATTTTCTAAGGGGGCCTGCGCGTTTGTGTAAAAACAGGTTAGGGAGTGTCAATTTAGTAATCCATTGAGGTTCGCTACTATCGTTATCTATGCTGTACACTCTTTGGTCGGTTAGCAGTGGGTTTTTTTAATCGACTCTATTGCTTAAGAAGGTGGAGATGGTATTCAGGTTGATAGAGGCAACGTGTCAATCCTGTTTTCTGACTGCGGCCACTGTTTCACCTCACTATTCAACAGTGATCTGAAGCGGTATTCTGGTGGTCCTCTTCATCTGTTTTGATACTATGCCTGCAAGATCGATGTGACCATGTCCGGGGTACTGAGATTTACTCCCATAATCCTCGGTCCGTTTCTGTTGCTGAGCCTGGAATTCAGCTGATGGAATTAGTGAAAAGAATACGACATCCAATCAGCTCATAAATGAACCCCCATTCTTTGCAGTCGTTTGACTGGCGTTTGGATTCCTTCGAAACGTGTAATTTAGGGACTCCGTGAATCAATACAACTGGTTTGTTCTCCGACTCCCGTGCATCTACTGGGTTCGAGCGATGGCGCATACGTTCGGTCTGCGGTCGTTCAGGAAGTATTCTTATTTGACCCGAAAATTTGCCAGAAAGATAACCAGAGGGATGGACATTCTCAATATCTACTTTATCCTTCATAGTATCGCAAAGTAACCTGGGTGCCTCGGCGGGAGGCGAGGACGGCGGGCGGAAGAGGCGTACGATGCTCATTGGGTGAACCTCTATGTTAATTTGAAGATATAACGCAGTCCAGTGACCAAGCTCTTCTACTCATCTCTCATCTGAATTTGCTGTCACTTCTGGTACATAAGTGCAGATAACTGTCAGAATTAACTGTCCCCTTTTGTTTTGTCGACGTATGTCGTATCCGCGGTGCAGATACTTTGCACTCAAGGTGGCTCCCAAACCCTGAATTTGAGACCGCATCGTTTGTTGCTGTTATCGTCCTCGTACCATAGGCAAGTGTCGACTGCATTGAAGGGTTATCCAGCTGTAGGGCAATGCTTGTGTTCCTCGTCGATTTTGGCACCTTACTAAATTCACCCGAGCGTTTCAGGTGCGTTGGATCAGAGCTATTGTGGAAAACCCTGAGAAGCTTCGTTGGCCGCTGTACCGGGCTCACCGGGAGAAACTGGGAATTCAAAGAAACTATCCTATTTGGACGGTATGTTTGGATTAACCCATTCGGCTTTTCACAGGCCCGAGGCAATGTTGATGTCGAACTACAAACTTGTGAAACATGTTCTATCAATAGCATGGCAAATTTTGGTGTTCTCCGTTGACCTATTTTGATGTAGTGAAAAGCGAGATGAGAAACAGTCGATCAGTGGAATCAATGGGGACAGAACGATTTGCTTATGTCGGATGTTTTCATCTAGGGGAATCTTCGGAATGCATACTTATGGAAGGGGAGAGAATGGTTCCGTTCAATCATCATTTGAATGGATGACAAGTGAGCCTTGAAATGAAGTAAACCAAAAAAACCTTTTGCATCTATGCATATCTGAAACCATAAGTTGGTTCTTAATGATCGTAATGATTGTAGTCTTCCGTCCTGACGAATATTATAGCTCTGTTCTGTCAAACGTGAATCGTTATGATGCGGTTGTTATTGCTTATCGTTCCTTTTGCTTTCTAGTTGATACTGTTGTTGTTGTTGTTGTTGTTGTTGTTGCTGCTGCTGCTGCTGCTGCTGCTGCTGCTGTTGATTTGTAGGACGGAGTGTTCAAACTGTCAGTAAACGCAAACAAACATGTCAGATCCCTGACGGGAGCACCACACTGTAGAACGGTATTGTTGCTCTCACCATCGTAAAAGTTCAACTGAACAGCTAGTCAAGCAAGTTCACAATCCTACTAGTTCATTGATCTGTCTGCTGTTGATTGAACTATATTTGGGCTGGGCTCTTTGCTATTGATCGATAAGTTGAGCTTTTCATTCTCTATGGGCGTGCTCCCGATCGTCTATTATGGTTTAGACTAAGGTAGTGGAACTGGGGTGATCAGTGAGACAGAGATATGAACATAACAATAATAAATAGGTCAGTCGGGAAGTCAGTCAATATCATATCGATTATTGGACGCAGATGATAAAACTCCCTATCATCCCGTTGACCCTGTATGAGGTTGAAAGCCTGCCTGGTAAATGCGTGGTCTATATTGTTTTAATATTTTTCAAACACTAGTAAAGAATGCCGTAGCAAAATACAATTCAGAATAGATTTTGACTTTTCGAAATATCTTGCATTTATTGAGTTGTATGTTCATCTAATTCTATTCAAAATGAACACCAAGCATTACCGAATACTACCCAGTTGCCCTGACAGTGGTTAACTAGTAACTGAACGATTTCAAGCGTTTATCGCCATCTTTCATACTCCAGATCTAAAGTATGCGTTGTAATCAAGAACTTGCGTGATCTATGATGAATTACACCACCAACAGAGTTTTTGGGGAATCTATCTTCCAGTGGCAAGAACAAAATTTCGAACAAGCAACGGAACCTTTTTTGGACTGTCACGCAACTGAAACGAGCCAATCAGGACAAGGTTTTCTTCACTCCCCTCCATCCCTTCACCCCGTGCACTGAAACACGATTCTTGTTCAAAGCGAATTTTGTAGAAGTTGGACTGTACAGAGCAGACTGATACACTTGATAGTTTCATCCGGAGAAAAATTTTCTTTTTTCAACTGCTCAAGCGTGTTTGTTGTTCCGTGGATTCAAACCTAAGTAGATTTACTCGATATGCTCTGTTGTTGCCTCCCGACAAGTAATAAAATACTTTTCAGCGTTTGCAAAGTTTTTAGTGAAGAAATATAATCTTCTTGGGTCAAAAAATAACCAGAATCTGTTAGAAACTTTTAACGGTTGAAATTAAATTAAATTCCGTTCTAGTAAACATCTTCAAGTTAGCCACCAAATACCTGAAAGTCGCAATTTGTAAGGAATGTGTGAGCGTAAGAGAAGGATAGCATTCTCTGTCGTTTGTCGTTACGTCTGATCCAGAGAAAAAGATGGGTGGCATAGAGTTTCATAGTTTATTTTGACGTGTACAGAGCAAGCTGAACTTCTGGGAAGTATTGGACAGTTGTTTTGACCGGGTTGGCTGCGAATCAGTCCACCCAACTGGGGATCAAACACGGGCCCTCGCAGATAGAATACAAGCCTCCTATTCATTTGATCATTGGGCATGTGATCACACCGTTTTACATTTCCCTCATGCACAATATAGCACAATCTGTCTTTGCTACCTTGTTGCGGTCATCGCACCTCACTCATCTCGGCACTATATAATGTACGAGGAAAATTAACGATGGTCTGATCAGGTTGCCGGTGGGAGAGTGGCTAGTAAGTTTGAGCTCTACCAGGGAGGTCCCCAGCCCGATCTCTTGTTGGATCGACGGATTCGTATTACTGATGAGACCCAACCAGGTCAAAACAACTGTCCAATCCCTCCCAATCTTTCGGTTTACGCTTTGTTTGCTCTAAAGGCGAACAAATATGCTAGGTAGTTGAATCCAATCCTCTATTGCTGTCGTATAAAAATACAGTTTGTTCGGAAAAAGCAATACAAATGGATATAGACATACTAGTGCAGTAAAACTCAACCGTTTGGGTCGAGTGGCGACAAAACGTCACGTGTAGTTTTCACGGAGATTTGCAGATACGTTTGACACTTTTCCGTTTATTTTCTATTCACCAGGTGTTCCTTACGTTGCTCCTCAGAAGTAAAAGCATCCCTGATATACCGAATGCTTTACTCACAATTTCTGCTAAACTTAAGGCGACGCACAAGGAATTGAGTAGTATGCTCTAATGCGCGCGAATAAGAAATAGGTGCATCGGCAATCTGCCTGCATATATGCAGTAGGTAAAATGGCTTGCAAATATCCGAGGAATCAATAGCACTGTTTATCATTGTGATAGCATTGAGTGTGTATCCATGTTGCACTGGCATCCTCAGCGATAATGATCTTGCTTTACTTTGATCTGGCTCCCGGAGTGTGTAAACTTGCGAAGACAAAATAAAGCGCCAGTTCAAGACTTAATTCCGGTGATTTTGCAAGCCTTTGTTATTGTAATCTATCAGAGATATTGTTAACCATCAGTCATATGATTATTTTTTCTACTCTGTAGCATTGTTTAGCTTAACGAGTAAATTTAATTTAGGGGTAAAAAATGGAACCGTTACAGAGAACGATTCTTGGATTACCATGTTTGCACTTTGACACTGACACTTTGGTCCAGTCGGCGCTATAAAAAAAGATATACTCTTAGCTAGGTTCGACTTTGTGATGGAAAAAAGCATTAAATGCAAACTAAATAAATGTATCGAACTTGTTTGATTGTCCACTAGATTTCGTCTCCATATAAATCATTCATTTTGATTAGCTATTTGCAAATTTTGGAAGTACCGAACTTGAGTTTCTCTCTTATTAAAGCTCTTCAGTAGTAAATATTTGTCAACTCATTTTGGGTAGCCATGTTAGTAGGCAGTCCGCTTTTCTACCGGCTCATAACCGAATTGACTGGGACCATTCTGTTAAGTTCGTTAGAATGTAGCTGTCACCATCATGTCATTAGATGTATGTCAGATAGAATTCACAAAAATAACCTGCTGCACACGACTGAGTTGACAGACAGCCTTGGTGATAGGACACATTCTGTGATGACTGCACACCTCTTCGTGAAACAACAGACGAATCATTGAAATGTACGCACACACACATTGGTTCCTCGCCTCGGTAATGACCGAAAAGTTACCAGCCAGTTTGTTGAGATGATTGGTAAGCAATAACTAGCGTACTCCCAGGGAACATTGTCTCGGATCATCTTGTTCGAAGTCATATGCTCACGTTAGTGTGTTTTCATTGGTTTTCTTTTGTATTTCCATCGCTGGGCAACCTAGTTCATACTGGAGTCTTTTATTGAGCTATGCAGAAAATGATTGCCACAGGTGTGTTCCATTGCGTGCCTGGGTGTTTCGACACGACCAAGTTCATATGTGTGGTATTAGTAACCGATGTTGTTCATCACATTGCATAACATAGGTGAAATTGAGTGGATCGCATACACAGGTGAAGTAAGTCATTTTATATAAACACATTAGTGTGAATACCGAGCAATCTACGCATCGATATCCCACGGGTATAACACCGTGTTACGACGGCAACTCATCAACGGTTTCATCCGTATGGTGATATCACAGATAGATATCCCGATTAAGCTTGAGCGTAAACAATGTTCGTGAACATGCAATAATTCTGTGACTTTTGTTATCATTCGTCTAAAGAGATTGTATGTGAACATTTTTGGGTACAAAAGCTGAACTAAATGAAACCATAGTCCTGGAATTGGCCGGAAAATCCGAACTTAATGAGGGATATGTATAAACTAGTTTTTCTTCTACTTCATTTGACTGTCCCATAGCTGGTACTGTTGACCGTCGAAGTCATTTTGTGCATTTTCAAAACAGTTTCCCACCTACCAAGCCGAGATATGGTGAATTGTACATATGTTGACCAGGGCCATCCGGGGTACAATTTATAAAAGTACCGGGACCAATGAACATTCAGCATTTTCTCATTCGCATAGAGAGATCCAACATGATGACATTCAAGTGAGAAATCAACTGGTTGTTAATAGCAGCTGAGACGGACATGCGTCCCGAAGATAAGCTGAATAGAAAAAGGTGATTAAATGAAGTGGATTAATTTAAGACCTCACTGAATGTGATCGAAGGCAGAAGACAGAACACAATGTATCATATAAACGGTAGCTGAACATGAAAACAAGTTGGATAAACACATCGAGAAATCTAGAATCCGCAATAAATTTCTTCATAATCAGTTCGGTGACAGTAAATCGAGACAGGGCTCACTTAATTTATCTAACCATTTCAACTCAAACCATGGCGCAATCCAATGGGTAAGTAATTCTACTTCGCCACAGAAATATAACCAAATGGAAGGTCAAACAGATTCACATAGAGTAAACATAAATATTCCTTTAACACTAGCAATCCGTGAACTCACGTCTTATTTTTTTGATCATAAAACTATACGGTCCGATTTTAGAAATCGAGTTGTGATCGATAAAAAGCTGTATGTAGGCTGAGCAGTTATGCGAGTGACTAATAACACACTAATGTATCTGGACAAGTTCGTCCGACATTTAGGGACTCTAGATTGAAGGTTACCAGGGGAATCGCTTGACTTCTACTCGAAACAAGGCAAATCATCAATCGCACAGCTCGGCTTAACGTAATTTTTCTCCCCACAATCAATGCAAAATTACTTCATTGTGAGGAACCATTTAACCAACGACGGCAGACCAATTTGTACAAAGAGAAAGAACTGCTTCATTTATTCGCTCCACTCTGTCAGGAGTGTCAAATTGTCCGAATATACCATCCATTGTGAGAAAACACAAAGTAGCAAACAAGCTCGTTTGCGGCGATTCTTCTACAGGCTAATACATCACAATTTATATAAAAGTGTTTTGCAGGAGGGGGAGAGATCAAGACAAGTTGGAAAGAGATAATTAACATTCCAGTTACCTGACCGGGTGTTACTCGCACTTTGGTCCTCACACATGCTCGCTTGTTTGGATCATTAGGGGCGGGTTGGGAAATGGCTGTGTCGGGTGTGGTATTGGCCATGGAAGACCGAGTGTTCGTACGAATTGTTTTTTGGGAGCATAGGGGGGGGGATTATGTAGGTGGATTTCGATCGCTTCCGCTATGGCCGAAATGCGACTCCTAATCCTTTTAGATCGGCGGGTGCGAACCAAGTAGAGGGGTCGAAACGCCTTGGCCACATTAATTACGTGGTTTGATTCCACTAGGTGTGGAACGATTGAGCTGATAATGGTCCTAATTACTCCACTGTTCAACCAGACCGGATGATGCTCACGGACTCGCTCAGATAAACGTCTGCTCGTGCAGCCAATGTACCTTGCCCCACAGGAACAGGTAAATAGGTATACACAGAAAGAGATGGCAGAAACAGGCAATTTATCTTTGAGTTGAAAGCGCAGAAGCGGCCT